>CAIGRK010127452.1:0-11575 GCA_903798315.1 Fraxinus greggii
TGGATGGATTACTGGGCACAGCTACGTCACTTATGGGCCTCTGTTGAATGCAGCAACTGTTGTAGTTTTTGAAGGGGTAATAATATAAGTACTTCTGGTGTATCTTAATCACTCAGACCATTAGGAGTGTATCTAGAATAATTGGTGCATTAGTTCTAATACTATGAGCCTAGAATCTGGGTACAATATAAAAAGAAAATGATATACAAAAAAACATTTGCTTCTTGTACGACTTATTATCTGGGAACAAGGTTATCATTAAACCAATTTATCAAAATCCCATTACGATTTGTTCAACCTGAAAAACCTCAACATCCGTTTTCATCAGTCAGAACCTTCTCGTCAATAATAAGCTCCATTTATTATCATTTATATTTCTCTTCTCCCTAGATCTCGATTTGTAGGTATTTAATAAGTCAGGTTACACTGGGGCCTCGGTTGGGACTTAGAAAACATGTTTAATCCATGCTTACCAGAACAGTTTCCATCATAGACAAATATACAGCAGTTTGGACTTTTCCAAAGGTTCATGACCACAAATACAAAAGGCAACAATGTTTTACCCTGTATTAGTCATTTCTGACGAGTTGATTAATTGCATTGCATTATAAATGAGATGAATGAGTTGTAATTCTGTAACTGAAGTCTGCCATACTTTAGCATGACAAGATCCAAAATTAGCAATTGCACGATAAAATCCTATAATCTCCAGTAACTTACTTTGAATTTCCTGCAGGCTCCTAATTATCCTGATTCAGGACGTTGTTGGGACATCGTTGACAAGTACAAAGTGTCTATATTCTACACCGCCCCCACATTGGTTCGGTCTTTGATGCGCGAAGGAGATGAGGCAAGAATATAACTTAATTATATATTACTTAGTATTGTTGTGTCATATCTATTGATTATTACAAGGTTTAAAATGTTGCACTCTTAGTCGATTAGATTTTTCTGCTTCTTCCTTTCATGTTTTATTTTATTTTTCTTTATTTTTATTTTATTTTACTTTTTGCTGGGGTTGGGGGAATGCCTTTTAGATGGACCAATGTGACCAATAACAACCTGCTGAGATTGCAATTCACNCCTAATTATCCTGATTCAGGACGTTGTTGGGACATCGTTGACAAGTACAAAGTGTCTATATTCTACACCGCCCCCACATTGGTTCGGTCTTTGATGCGCGAAGGAGATGAGGCAAGAATATAACTTAATTATATATTACTTAGTATTGTTGTGTCATATCTATTGATTATTACAAGGTTTAAAATGTTGCACTCTTAGTCGATTAGATTTTTCTGCTTCTTCCTTTCATGTTTTATTTTATTTTTCTTTATTTTTATTTTATTTTACTTTTTGCTGGGGTTGGGGGAATGCCTTTTAGATGGACCAATGTGACCAATAACAACCTGCTGAGATTGCAATTCACAAAACCTGATTAAGAGTAGAATTGAGTTGAGAAAGCAGAAACAAGGTAGTTTAGGCTGGAAATGTAATCTCAATTTCTGTAATCTTAATAGACTCTTAGGAAATAAACGTTGCTATGGAATCTAGTAATTTGTAAAGCTATGAATGCAACAACAATGAAAATAAAAGATATTTGGATATTCGAGAGGTCCAATTCTCTCCTCTAGATTCTTCTAATTTTTAGCATGCCTTCCTCGTCCTTTTCTTCCTCCTTATATTGCTATGCTCTGTGACAACCCCTTAAAACTATTTCTGTTATCTCCATGTGCTGGTTGATTAGCGCCCATTTTATTTTCCTTTTCTGCCCTTATCATTTTCTTGCGTCTAGCATCCTTGAGTTGGATGGATGGCCTATCATTACTCCCCCACACGACACTCACCTTGTCCTCAAGGTGAAATTCTGGAAATTGTTGCTTCAACATGTTGTATGGCTCCCAAGTTGCCTCCAATGGTGTTAATCTTTTCCACTGGATCAACACCTGAATGCCACTAATATTTTGTTCTGACCCTAGTCGAACTCCTAACAACGCTTCTGGTTCAGTACTATCTCCAATTCCTCATTTAAGTGGCTCGGAATATCTATCACAACTTGAGGATTTTCTTTGGCCTTACGTAACTGGGAAACATGGAAGGATGAATGTTACAAGTGGATGGAAGTGTTAATTTATAAGCCACTAGCCCCACTATATTCTCGACTGCAAACGAACCATAATATCTAGAGGCAAATTTCTCATTTGGCCGTGATGACGAGGTCTTGCAGCGATAGGGACGTATCTTAAGATAAACCAAGTATCTAACATTAAATTGGACATCTCTTGACACGACCCGTCCCGAATCACCCTAATGGACCCAAGACGTGACGTGCGCCGATGATGGATGCCAGCTAGGCGCTAGACCACCACCAAGGCTGACTTTGACCTTCTTTGACTATAATAAATTTTATAAAATTTTTGACAGTATTCCTTATAAATTGGACATACCAACTTGAAAAATAACAAAACTTCCCCGAACATATATACATTATAGATATTAAGGACAACATGTCCCTCTAACACACACGAACTAAAAACTATGTGTAACCAACTCGACCATTTTAAATCTAACTTACAATAACAATCCAAATGAATATGAATCTAAAAAGGATGTTCTTGAGCCCATGTGTTTAAATACTTGACACACAAATTAATTTAGTCAATATGAAGAATCCCCCAGTCACAATAGTAGTGTGATCCTAGTAGAGTAGGTTGGAAGGAGGAAATGTATACCACGATTAACAGAATATGATTTTGCTAGATATATGATTTATTTGGATCTTTTAGTTATTTTAGCATTAGATTGAGTGCTAGCTGAAAAAGGATTACAGTAGTGATGGAGTCATCGAGCTACTTTGGGTTGAAGTGGTTGGATTTTTTCCCCCCCACTTGGACAAAAGGCCTAAAGGGAGGGATGTGGAGGTGAAAGGGCAACCAACCGTAATTTTAACTTCCTCACAACAATTTCTCTCGTTTTGGCTAATCCCATGGTACTTTTTTCTAGGTTGAATTTGCAGTGTAGCCTTTTATTGGTTTAATTATGCTTTAATATTGCTCTGAGGACCATACTTCTGCTATCCTCTTACCCTGGTTTTCTCAATGTTGATTTCTTTTTCCTTACATTAAGTGAACTGCACAAAGAAGTCGACCTTATGATTATGACACTTCAAGTCAAGTCAGGTCCAACTATTTTATAATCATTCCTCAGTCTCCTTTATGCTCTTACCTTGTCTTAGTGCAACTTGAACATGTACCTTTGTCTTCAGATGTTATATATTACTTTTGTGGGTATTCTCAGTTAGCTGTCCTTGAAGTAGTAACTTTTGGATCTCAAAGTTTTGCTGGTGTTCTTGTTCTCTCTACACATGTTCTCTCAAAGTGAATTTCTCTTCTCCTAGACCGTGGAAGTAGACCAACCCATTGAATCACACAAATTTTGTACGTGCCTTTTTTTTTTAACTTTTCGTTTCTTTTTATATTTGTTTTTTTTTTTTCCACTTAATTCTGATTTGAGAGGTGCTTATTGAGCACTGAAGTTATTTTGAAAACACCCATATTAATTGTAGTCCTGCTTTCTTAATTACCACGTGGCCATGACTTATTGTGTGTCTATCATCGTGGATAGCTATTCTCGATAACTGTTGTATGTTGAGATTATTTCTTTACAGACCAGAAATGTTCTGAGCTGGGGTACGGCTGGATGTATACAACTAATAGATTGGAGATGCTATCTAACAAATAAGAGGATTGCTGATTTTCTTTATGCTTATCTTGCAGTACGTCACACGATATTCACGCAAATCCTTGCGCGTTCTTGGCAGTGTGGGCGAACCAATAAATCCAAGTGCATGGAGGTTTTACGTTTATTGTTGCAGCTTTCACTTTCTTTATTTCTGTGGAATTAGGATCAATTGTTTTTGGCAAAGGTGAAAACATCAGTAAAAGATCTTGCTTATATATTTATTGCGTTTACCTATGCTAGGTGGTTTTTCAACTTGGTTGGAGACTCAAGATGCCCCATTTCTGACACTTGGTGGCAAACTGAAACCGGGGGCTTCATGGTACACTTGCTTTTTCTATTTTCTGTTGCAGCAACAGCTTCTATATTTATAACATTAGTCAACACTGTTATCTTGCAGATTACTCCTTTACCGGGCGCGTGGCCGCAGAAACCTGGTTCTGCTACCTTTCCTTTCTTTGGAGTGCAGGTACTACTCACTTGAATGGTCCCAACCCATACTTATATTTTCATATTTTATTAATTCTGCTGGTATTTGATGAAAATACTGGGAAGTAATGTCATCCTTTCATACGGACAACAAGGTCAATTAATTTTTTTTCCAGCTTCTTCTAGGGGCAGCTCATGGTCATTTTTTATGCCTCATGGTCCTCCTGCTAGATTGTAAAAATGAAGAAGATGTACAATTTTTTTACTTTTTTTTTTCATCAAAAATGTATTTCCCTAATTTTCTCTTTAAAAGTAATATTGTTCCAATGTTCTTCCATCATTTGGAAGCCTTGAGAGATGTATCCTAAATATTTGAACCTCGAAGGGTTACTCAATTGGTCAGATCTTGGGTTTGCTCCCCAATGATCACCAGTTCGAGTTCTCTCAGGACCACTGAGGTGAGTATATGGCCGTAAATTTCAGGGTCTCGTAGGATTAGTCAAGGTGTACGCAAGTTGGCTCGAATATCCGCGGTTATAAAAAAAAATGTATCCTAAATATTTGAACTCTACTAAATAGCTGAAACTTGATACTGTCTGAAATGATTTATTTTTTACCACATTTTTGTGTTGAAACAAACTAACAGAACCTAATAAAGTAGCTAACGTTAACCCCAAATATCAGGCACAAAAAGAAAATTACCTTAACAGTGAATCCTGTAGCACCGATTAACCGATAGATTTATAGTTCACAGGTTTAGCATATTATGGGTTAGTTTAGTTTTATTCAAACATCAAAGGCTAGGGCAATCCCTCGGTTAATTGCATTAATGGGATATCGAAATTGTTCGCACTTTTAATCCATCATAACACCTTGATCTAATAATGCAGCCTGTCGTAGTGAATGAGAAGGGTGTTGAGATTGAAGGTGAGTGCAGCGGATATTTGTGCGTGAAAAGCTCCTGGCCTGGGGCATTCCGAACGCTGTATGGAGATCATGAAAGATTCGAAACAACGTACTTCAGTGCCTTCCCTGGCTACTACTTCAGTGGAGATGGCTGTAGCAGGTAATTTATTTTGGGGTTGTTCTTTGGTTTCTATATTTTAGGAGTATATTGGTTGCTTCGTCTCTTCCCCCCTTCATCCCCTGTATTTTAATCTCATCTTGTCCTTTTTTTATGTTGAATTCAGGGACGAGGATGGTTATCATTGGCTCACAGGAAGAGTTGATGATGTAATTAATGTCAGGTATGGTTTTTAACCGTCACTGTTTCTAGTTTTAAATTGATAAATCAAGATATGCGGATCCTAAAGCTCTGTTATTTTGACCGTTGGAGTAGTTTAGAGTTGTCCAGATTGGGGTTCTTGTTTTTACTTATTGAAAATGTGCAGTGACATCGTATCGGCACAGCAGAAGTGGAGTCCGCACTAGTTTCACATCCCCAGTGTGCTGAAGCTGCTGTTGTAGGTGTTGAGCATGAGGTACCTTAACGCATTGTCTACTTATAATAATTATAAAAAGAGAGAATCTAATTTATTTTGATATGCTGCTTTTAGGTTAAAGGACAAGGAATATATGCATTTGCTTCTCTGGTCGAAGGAGTTCCATACAGTGAAGATCTACAAAAAAATCTTGTATTGACTGTGAGAAACCAGGTGTGTTGACATTCCTAAGCATTATCTTCTTTAGAATTATCTCATGAAAACTTTTGGAAAATGGGTAAAGCTATATCTTATGTAACTGTTACGACAATACCAGATTGAAGCATTTGCAGCTCCTGACAAAATCCATTGGGCTCCGGGACTTCCAAAGACGAAAAGTGGAAAAATAATGAGAAGAATTTTGAGGAAAATAGCTTCAAGGCAATTAGATGAACTTGGGGATACAAGCACACTTGCAGATCCAAGCGTCGTTGATCAGCTTATTGCACTTGCTGACTCTTAGAATCTCTGACAACAAACTAACGCTAATATGAAATTCTCTAAGTTTGTTGGCTGGGTAATAGAATCGATAAAAATATTCAATGGTTTTACATCTCTTGTTTTTTATATACATTTTGTTGCTTTCATATTTATGTTGAGCATTGGCCATGCTAGCACAACTTCTGTACAGTACAATTACGGAACTTGGTTTAACTCCAGACGAAAACACTGCAATTTTTAAAATATGAGAACTCAACATTATTTCAATCTATTGACATTTTTCGATCCATCATTGCCATGTTAGGTTAAAGGAAGTAGATCCAATATTAGTGTTTGGTACGTACTATAAACTCAACGGCAATGTCAAATGAGTGGAAAGAAGTAAGTTGATGTTGTAGAGTAGCAGCTAGCATATTGAAGCGTTAAATGAACTGAGTGCGAGCAAGCTCGTTTTCAAATACCTCGACTTGCACTTGTGGCTTGTCATTTTATTGTTCGTAAAATATTCAAAATTGACTTTTTCATCCTTCGACGTATATTGAAGATGTAAATTTGTAATGAAAATTCTATTTTGTGAAAAGAGTTATAATATCCAAGCTTCGAACCGAACTAACTATATGATGCATAAACATAGTTAAAATTGTATACGAATTATTATTTTGTGTACAACTTTTGTGTACAACAATGAAACAAATAAAATTTAATACACAAAGACAGAAAGAAATAAAATATACTTACAATACTACATTAGTAGTCTACAATTGCACATTTGAAAAGATGTCGAAATTTCACTTCTTCTTGAAGTCACATACAAACATGTACTTCTATTTGAATTTTAGTATTGTCGAAGCCACATGATGCATGCCATAATAGACCTTACATTTGTAGGTGTTGATAAACTCGCAAGTTGTGTGAACAAGTCTCATGCTCTACTCGACAATACCAGATATTGACACAGCTACGCAATCCACCATTGAAGAAAATTAAAGAAGTTAGAGCCTACTCGTATCTCATTCCATGTAGGTGCTCCACCGTGAATTTCATACATTTTGAACTTAGAAAATGTTAAATGTATGTTGTTCGAACCGAAATACGAATTGGAAAATTCTTTAACTCTTTCTCATCGTGAGGATCTATCTATTTCAAATGTCACCATAACACACACTTGGAATAATAATCTTCACCCTACACTATAAGAAGGTTAAAGAAATATATAATAATAAGGGTATAACAAAATTTAAATTGGAAAAATAAAATTTACATTGCATAGAAGACGAGAATCACATATCATAAAATAAAACGCATATATTTCACTCAACACGAGTCAAAACAGTGAGGTGTCATTTACGCCTCCATATTTTCAACTTTGCACTCTTCAATTTATCTAAACAAATGTATGAGCACTAAATTGTATAATTAACAGTAAAGATTTAATGCAACAGTTATATTTAAATGCTCTAACAAAGCGAAAAGAGAAATTTAACAACCGCATCGTCATCAAGATATAATACTACTAAATATAGGTACTGATTATCGCCAACAGAACATATAATATCAAAGGCTAAAGAAATACTATATTTGTAGTTTATGGAGAATAACTTAAATTTTATTTCATCTTACTTATCCTCATAACACAAACAAATGGCCTTTTCGTTGGATCTTGAAGTTTGGCAAGAAACTGAATAAATTATTTTCATTTGATAAAAATGATAATGAGCAAGCCATTGTGTAAATTGCATGGTATAATAAAAAATATAGAAGTAGAAACTAGATAGTGAAAAGCTGATTTCGAGAAAGATGGTATAATGGCTAACAAATTATGAAATCGAAAAAGGAATTTGATCCAACACTTGAGAAGAATTGTTAGGTTTGAGTTGTTTTATGTTAATGGCAAATTCTGTAAATAAAAAGACTTAATTGTATAATTGTAAAAGTTCAAGGAGTAATGTGCAATTAGTTCAAAAGTTAGTTAGTAGGTCTAGGGTTTCGAGTTTGGAACACGAAGGAAAGGATTTTCGCTGGACTGTTGCCAAGGATTGGCTCGAGCTACAAAAGCAGAAACATTGTCGCTAGACTGTCGCCCCTCCTTCGCTCGAGCGACACTCTGTTGCTCGACTGTCGCTGAGCCCTCGCTCGAGCGACGTGATGTCCGAGAAATTTTTATTTCGCGATTTCAAGGCTTTTTACCGGCTCATCAGTATCTTGACGTACATATATATCAAAACTCACATGGACAATTTTCTAAGGTTGACAGTTGAGAGAAATAGAGCATAGATTGAATCCACCACATCATATCATTCAACCTTCAGAGTTTTTGAGAGAAAAACATCAAGATCCAAATTCAAATACCAAAAACCTTTCTTCCTACATATCTGTCAGAGGTGCTGAAGATCAAGGAAGTTGACAAGAGTTCCTGTCTATGAAGAAGGGGTCGTTCTTCGTGATCCACAGGAGATAGACGATTCTACCAAGCTAGGGGCTGCTGTAGGACAGTGGAGTTCCAGGAGAGTGTTGGTTATTGTAGCTGGAATTGGTGTAGGGAGCACAGAATTCAGGAGAGCTGTTGAATTACAGTCAGGAGGTTAGATAGTACGTGTCGTCATCTAATCTGGTAGACTGTAAGTCTTGAATCGTTTATAGTGGATTGACTGCTAAAGTATCCGCAGTTTTTCCCAATTGGATTTCTCCGTGATCATACTATTGTTTATTATTGCTTTATATTATGAATGTATGATCTGTGGTATTTAAACTTATGACTAATATGATTTGCATGTTTAATCATCTAGAAAAGAATTAAAAAGTGACATGTTGCTATTTAATTCATTAGTATTTTTAAATTCCGCATATTACACCTATTCACCTCCCTTTAGGTGTTGTTAGGGTCGAACTTACGTTTTTCAAAGATGATTATAGTAGTCGCTAATGAAAGATTTAGAAAATGAGAACAAAAGTTGTGAAAAACTGAAGAGATACCATTTTATAGATAAAAAGTCCATGCAAGAAAAATAGTTTAATATTCAAATTTGAATTTTCGTGCAGCAGTTGAACGGTTGCTTGAAATGTAGCAATTGTTGAATGTGGCAAAAATATAGCAAGGTAGCAATGGCTCGCAAGCTAATATTGTGAGCCAACTTGTGCGAGTCGCTCTGTTCAGTTTACAATCGTCGTTTATGCGGTGAATCCAATCGACGAAGAGCTCACCTCCACCTAACACCTCTACTAATATTTAGATCATCAAAATGTTGAGTAACATTTGACATGTATAGACAATAGTTGAAGAAACTAAAGTTTAATGTCTTTCAGGATATTCTTCAATATCCCGACAATTCATGGAATGTGAGTAGCAGATGATTAATGCATATACATTTGCCGATAAACATAGCTAAAAACGAATTGGATAATAGAGGTTGGCATTGAATGGCTTAGAAGAACTAATACCCACAAAAGAACAAACTGACCAGTTATATATCAAGCGTGAAATAAGTCTTTTTTTGAAAAAAAAAAATAAAAATAAAAATATGCAAATCCATTCATAATGCGTGGGCTCATTCTCTATCAAGTTACCTACAAGAATATAAAAGATTTAACCCGACATCTAAAAATCCTCAAATCAAGAGGACTGGCCAAGTGCATCAAGCAATCAATCAATGAGACGAACTCCACTTAAAGAGAGTTTATCATTAGAACTATCACTATAATAATTAGTTTGACCTAATTTTCTAAAATTATTATTATTTTTTTCAAAATCATTTCAATCACAATTGTCAGAACCGACTTTGACACTGACTCGGACAATGCAATGGGTCAATGTGTCGATAAGTCAATGGTTCGACCGATAGGTCAATTCCTATTAAATATATTATTAACTATTTTATTGAATAATAAACTTTTGACATTTTCTACCGATAATTAACTTAACCTTATACAATTTAGATGACTAAAGATGTATGCCAAAATTCAACAAATTCTAGATCATATATAATGAAATATGGAATTGAATCAATAAACAACCGATCAAAAACTACTTTATGTGACAAAAATCAACAAGATAACTTCATATACTTTAAGAATATGCTTGTAGAAATAAAATCAACATTTAAAAATGTTCATGCATAAAGCATGTGTTACAAAGTAAATTATTTAAAACGGATGAACGCTTTCTCAAATAACAAGAGTTAGAGTGCATTCGTACTGGGTATCAAACATAAATTCTTCAATTCCTTCGCTTGGTACCAATGAAGGAGTCTCGTCATACTAAGATCCTCGTTTTCATTGTTTGTATTACTTCTATTTTCATTGTCATTGCCATAATTTACATCACCATCAAGATCACCAAAACGCATTTCATCTAGAAAAAGTTTAAAATTCAACATTACATCATATAAATTTTAATAAAAAGAAGACACAATAGTATCAATCAAACAATTACCATCATTTTGATCATTTTGTATAGTACATGTACCTAAATCTCGATGAAATGTCTCCAACTCATCATCTACTAGATTCGATGGATCATTCTCTAATACCCAATTGTCATAAATGCCAAACCTTTCAATGTCGAAAGGATCATAATTTCGACTCTTGAAGTAATTCCTAGACAATGGTGATTCAATTTATAAATATTCAAATATAATTCTTAAAAGAAAATCAAATCTCAAAATCAAATAAATCATAAAATGATGAAATTTTTTATTTAAATATCATTACCTGTTTTGCAATTTTAAATCTTATTGAACATAAACAAGATCATGAAATCTTTGGTGCTCAAGTCTATTTCGTTTTTTAGAATAGATATGTTCAAACATACTCCAATTTCTCTCACAACCTGAAAAATTATATGTTTGACTTAATACTCGAACTGCAATGTTTCTAGGTTTGGTGCACTACTACCATAAAGCATCCACCAGTCATATGTGAAAAATAATAACAAATTAAAATATATTTATGTTATATAAACTAAAATTTGAACTAAATAGTACAACAAAGTACATAATATAATATATATTTTACCAGGAGTCATTCTATGACGATCAGCTACAGAGATAAACATCCAAATTCACTATGTTCTTGCCTAAATAGTCTCATTTTACTAGTCAATTTGCTTCTTAAATTAGGTTGACCACAGTCACATATCTCAATTATATCTAAAAGTCCGGAAATAGTTTGTTTATTTTCCATAACAAGATTATTGTATTGAAAAGAAAGGCTTAACCAATATCCAGCAACATGAAGATTCTTATGCAACTAACTATCCCATCGATTCTGAATAATTTGCAGATAAAGAGCAATTCTAGTCTTCCTTCTTTGAAATCCACGTTCCATTTCGTTTTTTGCCATTTGAATAGCCTCATACAAATAGCTTGTCACGTGTTTTATACAACGTGAAAATGCCGCAAGTGTACGGTGTCAAGTTTTGTAATATAGTGATAAGATGAAAATGTCGAACCCACAAGGATTGATGTTTGATTTCTACCGAATACTATAATTGT
>CAIGRK010127471.1:0-10519 GCA_903798315.1 Fraxinus greggii
TTATGTAGATTGTCATTTTGATGAAATAACTTTCTCAAATTTGGGAGATGAAAAGCTACATCCTGAAAATAAGATAAAATTTCTTAGAATGAAACAACTATATCTCACTTTGATCCTCACAGCAATCAATATGAGGAAAAAGCTGAAAAAATCATTCATTTGCAAAGAGTTGCAAATTAATAACCTGATATATTTGTCGATACAAAAAGTGACAAAGTCATATATACTACCTGAAAATATTCCAATAAAAATTGATTTCCTTACAAGACAAACTGTAGTAGTAAATGAATCTCAAATATGCCAAGAAGCATGGTCGACTAGTGGGTTCAAAAGACTTTATCTCGAAAAAGAAACGTATAAAAAACCTCGAAAGAAGTAACATTAGAAAAGATTGATCAATCAAATATTGAAAATATGATTCCTGAAAAATCAAAAGTGTTTGAAAATAATGAGATTTCAATAAATTATGTTTTAGCTCATAAATTATGGGAAAAAATAATGTCGTTATAGACAATATTTCCACCTTTAACATGATTCTTGATATTATGCAAAATAAGGATCCTCAACCACAGTCTATTAAAGACTGTCAAAATAGAAATGATTTGCCAAAATGGAAAGAAGCCGTATAGGCAAAATTGAATTCCTTTGAGAAATGAAAAATGTTTGATGAACTGTTAGCGCCAGTCCTACATTTTGTCTCTATAGACTGAGAAGAAAAGCTGCTCGATGTGTGCATGAGAGACGCAAGGAGGTCAATTTGTAGTTCGAACGCTTAAAAATGTAATCCCTATATGATACAAATGGGTTTTGTATGGAAGATAAATGAAAAAAAAAATGAAATTACAAGATACAAATCCCAACTCGTAACTCAAGATTTCGCATAAAGACTTGAAATTGATTATAAGGAATCATATTCTTCCATAATGTACATTATTACTTTCAGATTCTTTATTAGTTTGACTGTGTCACAAAGGCTCGACATCCGCCTTATGGATTTTGTATGTGTATATTTGTATATTTCACTTGATTGTGACATTTATATAAATGTCCTCGAAGGACTTAAAGTTCCAGGAATAAATGATACATGACAGAGAACTATGTTCTCAATTAAATTGCAAATATAATTATATGAATTGAAATAATCCGAACACATCTGGTATAATCACCTTAGCAAATGTTTGTTGAATGAGAATTATAAAAATGATGATATCGGCACATGTGTTTTCATAAAGAAAATAAATTTTGGATTTACAATTGTGGCAGCTTATATTGATGATTTAAATATAACTGGAACTCTTGAAAAGTTCAACAAAACTACATATTATTGAAAAATGAATTTGAGATGAAATATTTGAAAAAAAGTCAAATTTTGTCTCTAGTTGCAGATTGAACACTTTTCTGAATGATTATTTGTTCATCAATTTACAAGTACAGAAAAAGTCTTAAAACTTTTTTATATAGATAATGCACATCCATTGGTAACATCTATGGTTGTTCGATCACTTGATGTGAAAAAGATCCATTTGTTATAGAGATAATGCATATCCATTAACATCATCTATGGCTATACCCTCTTGATCACACATACAGAGTCAGAACAAAAGTTATGTGCGAGTTGCAAGTGATAAGTGTAGCTTTTGCAAACAAAAGGGACATTGGAAGTCTCAATGTTATAAGCTATTGAAGAAATAGCTGTCACAACAGCGATCCTATCATCCCAATACTAACATAGTGTCCACTTGGTGACTCATCTATACTTAGAACACCACATTCCTCAGGTCTTATGTTGACTAATTTAGCAGCATGCCACCTTGTGGCTCGTCTATACTTAGAACACCACTTTCTTCAAGTCCTATGATGACTGATTTAGTATGACAGTTTCAGAATTTCTTAGCCATACAGCTACATGCTATGTCAACCTCTACTCATGTAGGTTTGTCATCTCAAAGTCCTCAGGTATTTATCTCTCATCGATCTTTGATTCAGGTGCTTCAAAATACATGTCATCTAACTCAAAAATCTTTAATGACTTGCGCTCTTCTAATTCATCTATGTCTATAATGACTGCTGATGGCACCCAAGTCTTTTTAGCAGGTGTCGGTTCTGTTAACATATAATTTTTTGCTTTCAGATGTCTATTGTGTTCCAGTTCTGACTTTGAATCTTATTTTTAATGGTCAGTTGTGTGATTCTGGATACTTAGTTTAGTTTTCTTCTACTGCCTGTCATGTACAAGATCTTTGATCTCGGAAGTTGATTGGGATAGGCCATAGAGAATGAGGGTTATATGTTATGGACCGTATAAAACCACAACATGTTACAGCCCCTGGTGTCGATTTGTAATCTTCCTCTTTGAGTTCATTTTCTTCTAGTTTTTGTTCGCGACATTTTCGCCTTGGACATGTTTTCGCTAATCTTTTTAAATTTTTACTTTCTCAAATTTTTACCTTTTCTTCAAAGTATTTCTCGTTCTGTAGCACGGTTTGATCTTGTTCACTCTGATGTATGGGGGGACCTCCTCCCATTGTTACAAAAAGAAGGTATAGATATTATGTGTCTTTATTGATGATTATAATCGTTTTTGTTGGGTTTATCTTATGAAACGACATTCTTACTTTCTCTCTAGTTATCGTTCTTTTAGATCACTTATTAAAACTCAACATTATGCTATAATTAAGTGCTTTAGATGTAATTCGGTTGGGAAGTATATTTCTGCTGATTTCTCTGAATTACTTATTTTTTATAGCACAATGCATCAAACCTCATTCACTAACATCCGACAACAAAATGTTGTTGCTAAACAAAAGCATAGGCACATTATAGAAACTACTCGTTCTCTCTTATCTGCCAAAATTCCCATTCAATTTTGGAGAGAAGCATTTCTCACCGCTGTTTTCTTGATTAATAAGATTACCTCATCTCACACTTCAGATTTATCACTCTTTGAAACTTTGATTGGGCATCATCCTAATTATTCTTCATTGAGAGTCTTTGGTTGTACTTACTTTGTCCTTCATCCTGAAGTGACATAGTAAGTGGACATCTCGATTTGCCCTCTGTGTTTTCCTAAGATTTGGGTAGGGCTAAAATAGTTATCTTTGTTTTGATCATATTACTAAAAATTTCTATGTTTCTTGTCATGTTGTATTCTTTAAGCATATCTCATTCTTTTTTATTTCTGATAATACTCATAAAGTAACTAAGTCTGAACTCATTCGTATTGATCCATTCTTTAATGATATTAATAGACTACCTCCCTATGTCCCATGTCCTATTGATCCTTCATATACTACAGGTACATATGTGTTGGTTCATGATATCCCTCCTCTTTCTGTGGTTTCCCAAGCATCGTTTGATATTGTTGATCATGCTCCTCCATTTCCTTGATATCCTCAACGTAATCGTAAGTCTACTCAATTACTTGATTTTACTTACTCTTGTTATTTTGAATCCTTTTGCTGCTTCTAAACCTTTATTCACAGATTATGTGAACATTCTTCCTATAAAAAAGCTATTTTGGATCCTCTTTGGCAACAAGCTACGGATGATGAACTCTCTGCTATGCACAAAACAGACACCTAGGACTTGGTTGCATTATATCCATGTAAACATGCTACTTGATTCCCATTGAGTTTATAAGATCAAAACTAAATCTGGTGGTTCAATTGAGCGTTATAAGACTAGATTGGTTGCTTAGGGATTCACTCAACAATATGTTCTAGATTATGAGGAGACATTTGCCCCTGTTGCCAAAATGACCACCATTTGTACACTAATTGCAGTTGCATCTATTCGTCATTGGGATCTGCCACGGTTGGAAGTAAAAAATACATTTTTGAATGGAAATCGTTTAGATAATGTTTATATGTTAGCCCCCCTCTTGGTGTTTCTCACACGTTTGGACATGTTTGTAAACGCAAAAAGGCACTTTATGGTCTCAAACAAGCACATCGTATCTAGTTTGAGAAATTTTTCGCCGTTGTTACCTCTCTTGATTTTACATCCAACCATCACTCTACACTATTCTTTCGATGCACTTCAGCTAGTCGCATTCTTCTGTTACTATATGTTGACGATATCACTATTACTAGTGATGATGTTGATGGGATTCTGATATGAAATCGAAATCAGCTCGTCGTTTTGGAATGAAAGACTTAGGTGCATTATCTTATTTTTTAGGGATCGAAGTTGCTTTTTCTCCTAGAGGTTATCTTCTCTATCGGTCTAAGTATAATATGGATGTTATTGATTGTGCTCGTCTTACTGATACTAAATCTGCTTATACTCTTGTTGAGACCAACACTTGATATTAACCATTTGACGGTGTACCATTGGCTGCCGCACCATTGTTAGATGTCTAGTTTATCTAACCATCACACGTCTCGATTTGTTTATGTTGTCTACATTATTAGTCAGCTTTTTCAGCTCCAACTACAGTTAATTGGGTAGCTGTTGTTCGTATTTTGCACTATCTTTGTGGTACTTGCTTTCAGGATCTTTTGTTCTCCTCAACCTTCTTTTTAGTGTTTCATGCCTATTCTAATACTAATTGGGCCAGTAATAATATTGATCGTAAGTCTACTATTGGTTTTCGTATATTTTTGGGTGATATTCTTATCTCTTGGAAAAGAAACAAACTATTATTTCCCTATCCCTCTATCGAGGCAGACTATCAAGCTATGGCATCTACTACCATTGAGATTGTGTGGTTGCAATGGTTACTTGCAGACATGGGTGTTCATCGTTCTTCTCAAACTCTTATGTATTGTGATAATAAAAGTAATATTCAAATGTCTCACAACACCGTGTTCCATGAGCACACGAAATATATTGAGATTGATTGTTATCTCATTCGTCACTATCTGCAGATTGGCACCATTTCCCTACCATTTGTTTCTTAATGAAATCTAATCCAATTCATCGTTTTCGCTTCGTATTTGACAAACTCTCGTTGATTCTTGATGTAGCATAATGAGTTTGAAGGTGATGTTAGCATGATAATAATATAACACAATATGATATTTAGTTATATTATTTAGTTTCCTTATTTTGTAGGTTTCTTTGTAGTATATAAACTTATTTTGTTCCATTATTTATCCTAAGTTTGGTGGCTCAATGAATCTCTTTTCTCTTACTCTTTTTGTTTTCTTCTCTATGTATTTCATTCTTCATATTGGATTATATTGTTATCAACAGTGTCGTATTCCTTAAAGAGCACAATAATACAATACAAATATTTTACAAAAATATTTTTATTGTCATTCTTGGAGAAGTACAACTCTTCGTATATTGTAAAAGAATATTAAAATATAAGTCTTTATTGAATAAAATGCAATTTTTATATTACGTCAATATTTCAATTGAATATTACTTGCTTCCGAAAAGTATAATTTTTTAAAAGTATAATTTTATGAAATAAGAAAGATTGTCCCATTTAGGTGACAAAATATATATTGTCCCATTTAGGTGACAAAATATATAGATATAACTAATTATACAACTTTAGAAAAGGTTTAAGTACTTGTTGAAACTCATATCTCAATAAGTATGTCGTTATGAGAAAGAAATTGAATCAAAAAGAAAAAGTTATCAATAATACTTTTATACATGATGTATTGCTTCATAATATGGATAGTGAGAATGGTAAAATAAATTCGTCAAAGTATCTCGATCGAATAATTGATTTGACCAAATAAAATGATGTAATTCTAACAGAATTAAAATTATTAGAGAAACCTCATTTCCAGACATGCAGTTTGAACATCTAAAGGTGTATAGTTATGTAGAGAAAATGAAAAAAAAAAAAAAAATTTAAGTCATGAAATATATATTCACGACTCTTAACATAATGAATTTTCATATAGACTTGTCTAAATAGATAAATCATCCTATAGTGCCAGCACCCATTAATCTATATCTTTCTATCCCTAATAATATATGAAATATGATATGCGTATAATGAATGTAATTATAATCAAAATTCTGACATGACAAGTAATAATATTCTTGAATAATTTGATATGCATGGAGCATACAATTCAAATGATATTATCTTGAGGAAAGTAAATCATGTTGCACTCTTTTTTTTTCTCGACCGATGTTTTGTCTCATTAGGTTTTTTTGGTAAGATTTTTAATGAGATAATATTTATTATATACTCAAAAGAATAATGTAGTCTTTTTTATTAATTTTTTTTACATGTTTTTTCTTGATTAGGTTTTAACGAGACATATTCTATGTATAATGAATGTCTATAACTTACAAGACTTTTTCTTTTAAAATAATGCTCTTATTACAAATTGTGTACGAGATTCCCGAATATAGTAACAACAATTTTTTTAATGGACCATCATGCTGAGTAAAGTCAAACAAAAATTGATAAATATCTTATAGGGTAATTAGCACATAACGTCCCCACATTTCACTTTTATTGTGAAAAATGTCTTTATCTTTCATTTTTTGACATTTTCACTCTTATTTCCACATTTCAATGCACAAAAGGTCATTCTTATCCATTTTCTCAATTAAAAATTGTGAAATAACGAAAATACCCTTTCCTTTAAATAAAACAAAAGGAAAGAGAGATAAACTAATTGAAAACATAGTTCCATCTTTTTTGAAAAGCACAAATGAGTCCCAAATAAATTATTAAAAGAGTAATTAGCACATAATGTCCCTACTTTTCACTATTATTACACAAAAGTCCATACCTTTTATTTGTTTTGGCATTTTTTTCCTTATACATTTGATAGCGCAAATCACCATTTCTATCAATTTCTCAATAAAAAATAGTGAAATGACAAATATACTCTCCTATTTAAATAAAAAGCTAAAGAACTAATTGCAACCACAATCCCAAAAATGTAATTTTTTTATGAAAAGGGCAAACGAGTCCCAATTAAATTTATTTAAAAATATTGAAAAAATTAAAAAATTATAAAGTGCAAACGAGTCCCAAATAAATTATTAAACAATTAGAAATTTAAAAAATATTTTTTCATTCAAATATGAGGGTATATTCATTATTTCATATTTTTTTATTGAGAAATTGGATGAAAATGGATGGAAATAATGGTTTGCACAATCAAAAGTGTAATTAAGGGTGAAAATACTAAAAAAATGAAATGTAGGGACTTTTTCGCAATAAAGGTGAAAGATATGGATATTATTTACTAATTACCCTTTTAATAATTTATTTGAAACTCATTTGTGCTTTTCAAAAAAATTGGGACTATAATTGCAATTAGTTTTTTCTTTTTGTTTTATTTAAATAAGGGTATTCTCGTCATTTCATAATTTTCAATTGAGAAAATTAATGAAAATGACCTTTTGCGCAATGAAATGTGGAAATTATGGTGAAAATGTCAAAAATGAAAGGTAGGGACATTTTTCACAATAACAATGAAAAGTGGACGTTATATGCTAATTACCCTATCTTATATGACTGTGATACTATTTTGGACGATAACAAGACAACATGAAATATACTTTACCAAAATTGTGATGTTGAAGATATTGATTTACAAGACATTGATGATTCAATAAAATGATTTTCTAAATCAAAATTAGGGGGAGTCTCTGTACTCTTTCTCCTTCACTCAAGTTTGGTCCCATTGAATTTTTGTTGACAAGGTTTAATAATGCAATATTTTATTATTCTAAATTATTTGTACTCTTTTTTTTCCTTTGATTGATATTTTTAGCTCGTCGAATTTTTGCTAAACAAGGTTTTAAATATTGCAATTATTGTGTAAATAGTCATTCAAGATAGAGTGCTAAGTTGCTTTGTGAATGTCCATTGAACCCCTACAATCCCGATTGTTACCTCTAAATATGAAGTTTTGGTTCTCAATAAAAGGCATACACAAATATAATGGACTTCTCTATTTTCTTCTCTAGTTTATAACATTGAGAAATATTTAATATTCATATTTTTTTAGAAATACGGAAAATTATGTAAATAAATACTAGAAATGACCATAATACCTCCGAAGTAACTAACAAAATTTTCTACTAATAATAACTTGATAGAAAATACGCCATCCCCATCCATTTTCCCCCATGTCCTCAACTCCTTATTTTCACTTTCCATTGGATAGTAAAGGGTCCGTTTGTGAAACTGTTCTCAGTGCTCAAAAATTCATATTCATCCTAATTAATTTAAACCAGGTGATTGGGTTTGGGTGTATAGGCATAAAGAACGATTTTCAATCCAAAGAAGGCCTAAATTGTATCCTAAAGGAAATGGATCATTCCAAGTCCTTGATAAAATTAATGATAATGCCTACAAGCTAGAATTTCCAGTTGAGCATAATGTGTCTGCTACTTTAAATGTGGCTAATCTTTTTCTCTTTGATGCATGTGAAGATTCGAGGGCAAAACATTTTAAAGAGGGGAGAATGATGAAAATCATGGAGGGCTGGCTAGCAAAGATCATTTACATCATGGAGGGCTGGCTAGCAAAGATCATTTGCATGTTCTAGATGAACCAATAAAAACATCAAAAGCAAAGAAAATTAAAGAAGCCATGCAAGGACTTATTCAACTTACGTGGACTAAGAGTTCAAATGCAACCATCAAGACACAAAATTTTAAGATAGGAGTGAAGGAAGAACCAAAATTAATAAATTTGATTCAAGCTAAAGAAGATGGAGCTAGTTCGAAAAGCCATGTCCGGGTAAGGCTTTAATTTTATTGCCCACTCAAGTATCAATTGCACTATCCAAGAGCAAAATAGTTGAATTATACCCACACAAGGATTAATACCACGCACAGGCATGGTACAAAATTCGGCAGACGGAATTTAGTTTTTTGTTTGGATTAAAACCATATTTTATTATGTTTATCTAGTTGTTTTACGTAATAATTAGGATTCTTTGAGTCCGCCTGTATAAGGATTTATTCGTTGTACAATATAGAACACATCATTTTGAGAGATCAATTATAAAGTGAGGATTCACTTTCAATCTTGTTACTATCTAGAACTTATCAAAGATTTTCAATCTTTTTAGCATTCAACCCTTCCAACCTTGATTTTTCATTCAAGAAACATTGGGTCAATGTTCATCTGATTTTAGCTTTCTTAGGGTTCGTATTAAATCTTAAATGGATTCCGGGTATATCCTACAATGAGGTTTATGTCAGATATTCAATGCATACTCATGGGGTAGTGACTTGTACAATCTTTTGTAATCAGCACGGGGGATTAGCGAAAGTCATTGAAGTTTATTCATATGAATATACATTATTTAGATCCTCATTGACGTTTCAATCACTTGTACTTCGTGTATTTATTATTTTTATTTCACAATGTTTTAACTATTGGCTCTGGTATGCTTTGTTCCCTATGCTTGAATTTTATGATATTGTAGCTATGGTCGCATGAGGCTATCCGATAAGTGTATTTTATACACTTATTCAAGGGACTAAAATATCGATATCTGATAGTTTTTTTGACAAAATATATCCCAAATTGTTGCATGTTATGTTATATAGGTAAAACTCAATGGTTGAACGAGGAATTGGAAGAAATAAAATAAAACTCAAGGAAAAAGGGCAAAGTCTAAAGTTGAAGGACCAAATTGTAAATATCCAATAGTTAATTTGGATCACAAGACGATACTTTAAAGATTCTTAGGGGACAATTGGATGAAATTAGAACTCAAAGAGGAATGGAATATGATCAAAATATTATCAAAATCAATTTCTAATCGTACAAGTTATATTCCAAATTTTTAGTCAAATTTTAAGACCCATTTTTGGCAAAGTAAACGTCCAAATTGGAAAAATTTTATTCTAGAAAAGTTGTATCCTTTTAGTTAGCTTTCTAACACACTTTGAACCACCTCAATCGGATATCGGAAGAGAAAGTTATGACCAAAATACTGACTGCTATGCAGAGAAATAAAAATCCCCGCGCGCGAAAGCAATTTTTTTTTATTCGTTTGGAACTCTTTTGGAAACCAATTTGGAAGTGATTTTCAACCAACTTTCTACCCCTACAAATACATAACAGTAGAATGCATATTAGGGACCTTTCATATACAAATTATACTCTATTACTCATCAATTATTATCATCAAATGAGGAAAATTTATAGTTTTTGTAAGAGAATTAAAGGGGACTCGCAAGAATTCAATCAAGTGAGGATTTAAACTTATTTTTTGAGTGAAGAAGAGAAGGCGTAAGTGGAAATTGATCAAGAAACCATTGAAGAGATTCATGTTTCATTTTCATCTTCTCAATTTATAAAAAAAATCCAGGTTATTTCTTTTCACATAAATATGATTTCTTGTAGTTTCGATATGTTAGGTTAGTTTTATACATTGCTAGGATGAGACCAACCTTTGTTATAATATTTTTAGTTTTTAATTAATTATTTTGACTTTAATTTGATTTGTGGATGTTTATTATTCTTTTTTTAATTGCTTGATCACCAATTGAATTATTAGTGAATTTTATTATTATCGGCAGAGACAATAGGGTTTAAGCACACTATAATAAATATTGTAAGATTCGA
>CAIGRK010127515.1:0-17918 GCA_903798315.1 Fraxinus greggii
TAAAATTTTAAAGTTAAATTAAATTTTAATTTCTTATAATCTTGTGGTATTCTATTGCTAATAGGTCTTCTCATTATAATAAATTTTACTAAGTTAAAATCTTAGGGACTTAAATAAAATCTTTTCTATAGTTTAATAACTTAGTTGGAAAAATTTTTATTAGGGGTATTTTTGGTAGTTTCTATTATTTAAAATGGTCAAAGGCCATTCTTGAATTATGGCTTCAATTTTAGGCTATTCTTGTGTATTTCCTCTTGCTCTTGTCACTTCAAAGAAATCAAATTTAATTTAATCTTTTATCATTTATATGTTGACCAAACTGGTCCATATTTGAAACTTGAGTAAGAAATTTCTTTGATAATTAATCTTCTACGCGAGGATATTGACACAGTGCGTTGTGAAAAAGTAGGTGCTTCAAGGTTGGCTCGATTAAAGGCGGGTGATTAGCTAGTTCATTTAAAGAGATTTAGATATCAACCTGTCATATATATATATAATTTTTTTTTTGTTGATAATCGTAGATGTTCGGACCAACTTGCGCGCAACTCGACTAATCTCACGAGACCCTGAAATTTACGGTCAGATACTCACCTCAGTGATCCTAATGGAACTCGAACCAGTGACCATTGTGGAGCAAATCCAAGACCTGACCAATTAAGCAACCCCTCAAGATTAAAATAAAAGATTGATATCAACTTGTCATAGTTGAAAGGGGTAACTAAAGTAAAACGAGTTCTATAGACTGGTAAAATTATTACAACTTAGGTTAATTCTTTCTTCATAAGGAAGCTATAAAAATTGTTAGATTTATACACTTGCTAGATTTAGATAAAATTCTAGGTTTGTTTGAATCTATAATTTGGATCTGGCGTTCATATTTTTTGGACTTCAAAACAATCTAAATTATTGTTCCGAAATAAAATTGATGATCACACAACAAAATTGAAGTAGATTAAAGAAGAAAAACATGACAATTTTTTGCAACTCATAATGTACCATTACAATAACCCAAAAAAAAAAAAAATTTATATCATTTAGAGGCATACAGCATACTCAAACATCGCAGGTCGAGATACACCTTTTTTCAAGACTCAACTTCGCCAGTACGGGGTTCAATCCTCGTGAGAAGAAATTCTAGAAGGTGAAGATGTCTCCCTACTTGTTAAGTCCATCCCAAAATCGATACAAAGCGAACATATACGGAAGAGTGAGGTGCATGTAAAGCAATGCACCAGCAAGCGATTACTCGATTTGTTTAGGTGATTGCATTGTGTAGCGCCATATGATGCCTCCAATTAAGTTGTTTAGTGCATGAGAAGCCATTGGTACAATGACACTTGAAGATAAAGTCGTAGCATAACCATATACAATTGCGACAGATGTTGCCCTGTAAACACATTCACATTATATTAATCAGTTCCCACCTTATAAGATTTCTCGAACTAACACTCGGGTCATTAGTTTGGGACTTAGGTCCCGACTTTTGTGAGACCCTTCTATTCTAGCAACGTGCATGCCACATTGGATATGGGTATAACACATCCTCTTGGAGCGAATTAGCCCCTGTTTGACAACCATTTGAGAAAACAACGTTTTGAATAATGATTTTTAGAGGAATGTATGGTTAAAAAGTAGGAAAATTTTTTAGATTTACGTGCAATATTTTATTGTGTGAATGTGTGGTTGAGTTCAATAACGCTAAATGGATACTCCTTTCTTTACGTTGATTTTGACATTGTCTTTGCTTTTTGAAAATTGTGGGCTGGAAATTTTTCTTATATAAATTGTCTAATGGTATTTTGTTATGTGACACGATGTAAAAGATGATGTATATGTAACATGATTGGTGGTTGAAAATGAGTACGTAGAAAAAAAATCACAAATAATGATTGTCAAACAGGGGCTAAATGTGTGTAAACCATCACATAGGAGGATGTTAGAAATTATGGAAATACCAGACTGCAAAGGAGTATTTTCGACCACTTCCCAAATGCAATATCCCAAATAACGCTGCAACTGCAAAGATACTCGTCCAATTGCCACCAAAAAGAGGCAATAACGCGCCACGGAAAAGAAGTTCCTACAAAAATCCAAGAATCCGAAGTAGTTTTCGACATTAGTTCCAATGTTTTACCATGTTCTGTATTTGTAATGAATTCACTTAAAGGATAACAAGTTTCACCTCACTAACTCCAGGAAGAAATGCCACAATTATGTAATCCAGAGGATCTAGTGAAGTAAGAACCTGCAATTGGCGAAGAACATAATTAGACGTAGTCACTTCCGCACAAAACGCCCACTCGTCTGAGAAGAAAAGATTGGAAATGAAGAGTACAGATTTTAGCTTCATTTTCTTCCTTAATATAATCGTATAGCACTAACAGAAAAGAATTAAAACCAATTATTCATACAAAGGACAGAATGAATGGAGAAACCTGCCGATTAGCAGCTTCACTAGACTTTGCAAAATCTGGCCATGTCTTCAATAACAAGTAACGGCACGAGGATACCAGTATAACTAGTTCCGTAATTAACACTAAATGCGATAATTCGAAGCTAACTGCACAAGAAAACTATGATCAAGATAACCGTACAAAATAATACAATACTAATTTCGACACTACATCTCACCCAGTAACCGAAGATTATTACAAGCTTTGAGTTGAAACTAAAGCATGTAATGACGCGACAGTGAAGTTAGATGAAGAAACAACATTCTTGTCCATGAACTTCAATCGCTTTCACTGAGCAAGTCGGCAGCATTTTATGGATATTATAAAGAGAAATCTATACTCAAATGAACAATTTGATCAACCTAGATTTCGAGGGAGATCGAAAGAGTACAAGGTTTTTCACGACTCTGACGCACACAAAACAAGCCAGCCAGCCAAAGAAGTTCGAATAATTAGGTGAGCCATGAGTAGAATCTATGCAGTCCAACACGACCATCTCGCGATTCAATAGCAATGAAAGAAGGGAAGATATTTGCTCAGTCTTACAGGTTATATTTTTCGAGCAGTCAATGATCGGCAATCCTTCCGCCGATGCAACATGAGAAACCTACAGGTTCAACCAATACATAAATTTCTATACGACATGTACAAATAATTCCTAGTGATTCATTGAATCAGTTAACGCAATCAAAAAGAGTATATAATATAACAATTCCTTGTGAAGTTCGTTGAGAAAAGTGTACCTGCCGGATTAAAATACCCAACGTGCCAATCAAACAAGAAGTGACAGTGCATGCTTGAAGCACAGCATTCCTTGATGGTATCGTAAACGAGTTCTGAACCTCCAAATTATCGGAAGACGATGTCAAAATGTCATCTTGAACACTATCATCCCTTGAAGCCGACTCAATTTCTAGACTATTGCTTTCGTCTGGCTCTATATTTTTACCCTTTTGTATTTTAAATGATCTTCTCAAACTTTTCTTCGGTTTTTGACTGGCAAAAGCCCTTACATTAGCTTTATCTCCCTGGACGAAAAGATGAACCAAAAATCAAGAGCAGACATGAAAGAGAACCAAAAACTGTCGTGTTTGGTCAGACGATTGGACAGTACTCAGACAGTATTACATAGAGAGAGTCTCACTCATTGTACTGTTCTGTCATGTTCAACGCATCAAATCAAATATGCCCAAAATTTAAAACTCACACGGCATAATCTGATGGAGAATTTCATTAATCTACGGTGGCCACATATATCCCTTTTTCTACCTGATCAAATTTTGAACATTTTAGCAGTCAGATTACTAACTAAAACCTATAACAAACAATGAATTTTCAGTTCAAAATAAAGAAAATATTTGAAAATATAAACAAAATAGTGTCCGCAGAGAGAGAACTAACATGAATAAGTGGAATTTGAGAAGAATCGAAAAGCTGCCGATAATTGTAGATTGCAGTATCTTATCCTCGACCAGCATTCTGTGGTCTGCATAGCCTTCTTGTGAATTCAACCTTATATTCTCAGAAAACAACTCGCCAACAAGACAATGAAGACTTTAATGATTAATTTCAAGAGAAATTGTTAAAAACTTTATGGGTTAAACTAAATTTTTTTGTTTATTTCTAAACTTAACTAAAGGAATGAATAAAAATCTGTTTTAGATTGTTGATCAATTCAGAACCACATATGGTTTTCGAGGCCAACCCATTTAAGAAGCCGACAGGTAATGTCAGTTAGTCAATATCTGAAACGCATTTAACTTTTTATTTTATTTGCTCGAAAGAGCACGGTATTGTCAGCAAGAAATAAAGTGTAATAGTAGAGGATAGGTCCCACGTCGATCGTGTTATCTAGTATCTGAATTTCACATTCTTTAACATAAACCGAAAATCTTAAGTGTTTTTTTTCCGCAAATGAATATCACATTTGCAGTTCTAAATTTAACTCTGGCCAAGATTTTTGATGTAAATTGAGTTTAGCTGCCAGGACAAAGACCATGCATGGCCTTCGATTTTGCCAGGCGGCCTAGAAAACAAGACTCGTCCCTGCCAGGTCACCAGGCCTAACACTATTTTTTCCACTGTGGTCTAAAGAGCTAGACCCGATACAAACCACCTCTCTCGACTGCCAGGCCCGTGACATGAGCATAACAGACCTGATCCGGCCAAACAAGTGCGAGGCCGTCCAAAGCCAGGGCATCCGGACAGCTTGATCAAGAGAGTACCTTCATGTATGAGTCTACAAGAAGCATTTGCGTATTACCGAAGCTCCAAGAATAGGCAGCAAAAAGGTTTAAATGTGGCAGCAAAGCCAAACTTTTATTGGCAAAATAATGCCTCGATATGTTACATATAACAGCAGCAGAATCTGTATAACGTAACAAGATACTAATCCTCTGAATCCCTAATATTTGATTGCAGAGAATAAAATTGGGAATAACGCCAAAAACAACAACAATTTTGACGAACTGTAAGGTGTAAAATGAAAAGAATAATAATGTGAAATATATCTATTTTTACAAATTAAGTAAAATATTTGGAACTACTGTTGATTGGCCATGGATTTGTTACAAAATGGCACCCAGCAGCCAAATATGCAAGACAAGCCAATAAGCAATGAGACCTAGCCTCGCTCTCGGATGACTCATCAAAGCTCGACTACCAGACACCCTGAATAAATCAGAAATATGCATTAGAACCATAAAGATAAGTCTAAATATGAATTATTTAGGCCAAACATGCTAGAGATCACCAGCTTTAGCACTTACCAGATTCCATCAATTCGATCTGCAACTGTTCTTCCTTGTCTTGGAACGAGACCTGATGTATTAAGAGACTTAAACACATGACCTGCAAAACGAGAGTTTTGATTACAACCTTCAGACTTTGTACAGTCTCGTCTTGTTTAATGAAGTGGAATGTACAATACTCAATAGTACTAAAGAAGAAAGCTAAGCTAAAATATCGTTTTTTCAAGTGTCAAATAAAATATCGCATCCCAAATGCACGAGTATATATTTTCAAACCAATTACCTTTATCTTCATCAGCTTCCTTCTTGTTAACCAATCTTTCAGATTCAGAATCAATGTCAATAGCAAGTTGATCACTTGAATTCTTCCTCAAAGTTCGCGCATGAGCAGCAGACGGAACAGGTGGTAAAATGTTACTCTTACCAAGCGCTCCCTGCAGGAGTTAACTAACAATTTTAGTGCCCCATTTTTCTTTCTTGGTTGGGTGTGCGATCTATGCTAGAATAGATACGTAATATGAATAAAACAAATAGTCAGATTGAACAGTAAAATTGACCAATTCAATAATGCAGGCCAGATGAATATCACTGTAAAATTTGACGGTAAAGACATCATGCACAAAATATAATAATATCCTTCTCTAACCGCCAATTAAAAGATTCACGAATGACACTAGTGCCTCAGTATCAGTTCAATATGTCGAAGAAAAAAGTGAAACCAAATTTACCATGTCTTGTATTTCGCTTATCTCCGATGAAGTAGGCAAGGAAGCTGTGGAGATTCCTCCTTCTTGGCCTGATTCTGACGAAGAATTTCTAGCTTGATTAGAATCCTCCAGTAATTTAACTTTGGTCGATAAGTCATCCAGAACGTTTTGTGTCCCAAGAAGCTTGGCTTTAAGGTCATCACTTTTAGATTTCAAATTTTCGGATTCCAGAATTGTGGCCATAACCAGCTTATCAAGTACAGGTAATAGCCATGCCGCACCACCTACTTTATAATCATCAATAAACTCATTACCCCCAAGCTTCATTACAATATTCTTCAAGCCTGTTTCAATCTCTACCAGCTCGTTCTTTATATTCTCCAAACCTTTCTCATTTCTCACGCGAGATTCAACTTCAGTTTTCAGATGTTCAATTTCAAGAACCTGTTCATCAAGAACAGACTGAAGCTCTTCTTTTTCGTGAAACAGTGAGCTTACCTTCTGCTGCAATTTATTAAAACTATCTAATACATAGAACAGCTTCCTTACATCGACTGAATCATGGAGCTCTACCTCTTTCACTGGAAATGCAGAATCAGGGACTTCAATCTCATTTATCTTATCAAAGAGGTATTTCATTTGAGATGATGATAGGAGAGAAACTTCCGGTTCTGAAAAAGAGAAAAGACATGCAGGGCTAAATTTAAGGGTAAGGAAAAGAAGAACAGAAAAGAGATAGAAAGGCAGTAAATGGCATTAAACTAACGTGTCAACAGAATAGAAAGTACCTTGAACTTGTGATAATATAGTAGCATCAACAGATGAAAAATCTGCTTCTTTCTCTTTAACTGTAGCCTCTTTTGTCCGATAATTCTCTAGCTCAAATGACATCTCATTGCACAAGTTTTGCCTGGCTTCCAGATCAGTCTCCAACTTAAAGATTCTGTCTCTGTTTATATCTCTTTCTTTCAAGACTTCATCACGAGTTAACTCGGTTTTTTCCAATTTGTTCTGACTATCATCAATTGAATTTACCAACTTACTTATTGCATCCTGAAACTTTTTACTTAGATCTCGACTTTGTCTAGCAGCAAATAACAGCTTCTCAGCTGTCTTCGCACAGTTGTCACTAACAAGTGCTGCTGCGTCATCTTCAACTGTTCCTGGATACATGGATATGTTGTCATCCAAATTTCCCAACTTTTGGAGAGATCTCGGTTCCAACTTATTGTTCTTAACATCCAACTCCAATTCTCGAGTGGCATCGGCACAAGCAGAGAATAGAATTCTAATATCACTTCCCAACGAGTCTATAGCGTTCTCTTGTCTTTGCTTATCTGTTTCCATATCCTTCACTCTCTTTTTCAAAGATTTAATAATCTCGATCATCCTATCCTTTGTTATGTCTAATTTTCTCAGCATTGCTGCATTCGATTCATCCATACATTTAGATAAGTCATCAAATTTATCTGCTACAATCTTGTCTTTCAAATAAAATCCTTCAACCAATTTCCCAATATGTGACAACATATTTTCATCATCTGTTGCATTCACTTCACCATCAACCATTTCTACGTTCAAAACATTATCAAGGCTAGATGGAAAAGTAGATGAAATAGGCAAATCATCCTACAAAAAGGGGAAACATGCAGAGACTATCAGGTAAAAAAGAAGCAAAATCTTCAATAAGGACATAGTCAAAAAAACCATTGCAATACATAAATTACAGGATGAACAAGAAAAAATCTTATATTTCCTAGATGCAAACACATACATAGCATGTACATAGACATCGAGGCACACAACAAACAGAAAAAAATTGGATGTGTTTCTGTGGCTGGGTATGTGCGTGTAAGAGATATTCAAGAGGGCTGTCATAAAGATACAAATCACGTCCATTCAATAATATATATAAATTATATACCTCCATGACAGGGCCATTTGGAAGCACATCATAACCCATTTCATGAAAAGAATCCTTTATTTCTATAAGCAAAAGATCCATTTCCTTTAGGCTCTCAAATTTCTTCTCAAAACAATTTTGTAGTGTTAACAACAAACTCTCATCTTTAACAAGCATCTGAAGATGGCTAATGTGTCCAGCGAGCTCCAGAGATCGATTCTTTAAGCTACCACTTTTTCCAGCCAACTCTTGCATGCAAGCATTCAACTTGGAATTAAGCGCTAAGGTCTCTTGTTCGGCATCTTTCTTTGCATTAACAAGATCAGCCAAGTTATTTTCTGTATTCCACAATGCATTCTCTAATGATTTGTTAGTTAATGAGGCATCAGCAAGCTTACTGGCCTGTAAATCAGCTTCCTCTTTGAGTTTCTTCATCTCATTATCCAAATCAAGTCTACAAGTTTGTGCCTTACTGTTTTCTTCAGTTAGCAGCAAAACATTTTTCTGTGCCTGGGACAATGCATCTTCAAGGGCTCGTATAGTGATGTCAGCTTCAGAGAGTTTGCTAGTATTAATAGAAAACTCCTCCTTCAATTTTTGTAACTGCTCTTCTGCAAGAACTCTACTTTCTAGAGCCACATCCTTCTCATTCATGAGCTTGGAAATATTGTTCTCCGCTAATGACAAAGCATCTTCAAGTGATCTTCTACTAGAATGTACCTCTTCAAATCTGCTTGTTTGAGATGAAGCTTCCTCCATTGCCTTCTGCAATTCATCCTCCACATGTGTCTTACCAACTTCTAGTTCTTTCTTTTCTTCAAGGACCAGAGACATCTTATTTTCCGCCACTGATAAGGCATCTTCTAGTGGCTTTGTCATTTTCTGAGCTTCCGACAACTCGCTGGCCAAAGAAATTGCTTCATCCTTTATTTTCCTCAATTCTTGTTCCACCTCCATCTTTGCAGTTTCACATTCACCAACATATCCAGCAATCCACTTTATCTTTTCTACAGGCTCTTCAAAAACCAAATCAACTGAAGGTTTAATGCCATCAATTGACTCCATCACTCTTTGTAACATACTGTTGCTCTCTACTAAGAACTGCTCAAGTTGATTTCCATGTTCCTTTATAGCAACAATATCAGCCTCCAACTGGGGAATGCGGTCCACTTCAAGTAGCAATTTACCGATTTGATCTTGGCATTCGTCGAATTTGGATACTTGCTGCTGTAATTCAGTCTTCAACTTATCAATTTCAGCGTTCTTTTCATTCAAAGCTCCTTTCAAATTTTCTCGTTCTTGGACAAGCCCCTTGCCTTTTTTGACTGCGGTAGACAACTTTTCTCTCAAAAGAGCATTTTTCTCCTCCAACTGTTCAAGATTTTTTTGCAGAACAGCCTTCTCATTTTTTAGTGCACTGACTTCTTGAGTAACCATTTCCAACTCATTTGACAGACGATTCAACTCCATTTTATCTGATACATCTTCTGCCAATATTAGTTCGTACAGCCTTAATTCCTGATCTCTTATGTACAGAAGACTCTGGAAGCTTTCGAAAATTTCCACTTCCACTTGAGAAGATTCAGGATGGCTGGAGTCTTCTTTCATCTTGGCAATGCATTTGTCAATGATTACGGTTATGTCGGGTTGCTCCTTACAAACCTCTTCCTGATAATTTTTTTCAATTCCGGATGCATCCAGCAACATATTCACCAGCATATCCTTCTCTAACGAAATCTGACTTTCCTTTTGCACGATCCCTTCATATTTGTGTCTCAAATCCTCCAACTCCGCTCGAATATAGGTCTTCTCCAGTGTTTCTACAAAAACTAATGAGGTTAGGTGATCAATTTCATTATTTGCAGCCTTTTTTACTGCAGCTACCTCATGTTGTAACATATTATTTGTTTCAGATCTGTTTCTTAAATCCTCCAGTTCTGCTTGAAGATAACTTTTCTCCTGTGTTTCTGCCAAAAGTGAAGCAGATAGGAGATCAATCTCATTATTTGCAGCTACTTTTGTTTCTTCTATCTCATGTTTTAACTTTACAGCTTCTTCTCTGGACAGAGAAAATGATTCCACAAGCCAGTGGGCACGAGTGTCAAATGCACTAGATAGCATTGTTTCTGGGAAATCAAATGATGACAAGGCATTGGTCAATTTATAGTATTCCAGGGATATAGCCTTCAATGATTTCCTTTCATCTGCAAGCCAGCTGAGTTTCTCGACGATATCCGTTGACTGTAGTTCCTCCATTGCAGCAGACTCTGCTAATATTTCTCCACATTTCTGAATGATTGTGTCCTTGTGTACGAGAGATTCCTGCAGAGAAGCAGCCAAATTTTCACTTGTTGCCAACAGCTCTTTACTTCTTTCTGCGGCCTTGAGAGCACTCGACTTTTCTTGCAGTTCAATCAAACCTTTTTCCACCTCACTTGTTTTCTCAGCCAATGATTGCTTCAGCGAGTCTCGCTGCTGTACTAATGCCTTCCCCTTTGTCACAGCCAAACTAAGTTTCTCCTTGGTATTAGAGTACTTGGTCTTCTCTTGTTCAACTTCTGCACTTAGTCTTCCGATTTCTCCATTTGCATTCTCAATCATTACTTTGTGTTCATCAAGTTGTTCCTCCAACTTTCTGTTATCTTCTTCTAAATGGCTTAGATTTTGGCACAAACTCTCTTCCTTCTTTCTTAATTCAAGCAATTTATCACGTGCAGCAAAGAAAATGCCAATTTCATCAGGCACATTGAGATCTGGTACAACCTCAGTAAGACACACTCTAAGACGGTCGATCTCAGAAATGAATATATTATTCCTTTCGATAAGATGTCTGATGTTCTTCTCAGCATGAGAGATTTTTACTTCAAGTGACACGTCCATGGACTCTTGTTCATGCACTGTCACAGGAAGAGATGCTATTATCCTGTTTGTAATTTCCTCTATACGTCGATCCTTCTCAAGCTGAGCCTCGTATGATTGAGACAAAAGTTCATGTTTTGAAGTTAAATCAGACTGAACAACATGGCTTGACTCGGATATTTCAGCAACCTTTGCATTGAGGAGATCAATTTCCTGATCTTTCGTATTTAGTATAGACTGCAGTTCTCTAATTTTTCCCTCAGTCTCCAAACGATCTTCCAGAGCACTGCCAAGGCACTTAGAGCACTCACTTATTATCTCAAGCAACGAGGCCCCAGGAACCTCAACCAATCCTTCTCCATTTTCACTAGGTGGTATTTGTTGTTCATTTAAACCCTTGGCTTGAAGACAAAGATGAGCAAGTTCTCTCAAAAGTGCTGCTCTTTCTTCCTGCATGGAAAGTGGAATTCACATTTAGACCAATACAAGGATAAGAAAAGGGTAAAACTGAACTAATATGTCAAGAACTGAACCTCGTATCCTTGCACAATTCTATCCTTCTCCGCAACACTCTTCTCATGCATATCACGCAACTGTTCCATCTCCATCGTCAAATTCTGGATTTTGATCCCATCTGATTCTTTGAATTGGGTGTCCTTTGTATCATCCTTTTCCTCTGAAGTCTGTTGAGTCTCAGAAATTTCTATGTCATCTGGGCAATCAACAAACATGTCCTCCCTTCCTCCATCTTCTGCTACCCTTGTGCCATTTGGATCTTGTAAGACAGAATCCAGGGTGATCCCATTAGTTTGGTCAGCATGATCCACCTGCATATCAAGAGTGTTGGGAAACAAAATACTGATTGAAGTTATTCAACAAAAGTAATACACGTAATCCAGTTCTATGAGGTCCTGTCAGATCTTTGATTATCCAGAAATTCAGGGATAAGTACATCAAATCTAACCATCACCCCCTCTTCCAGTATCATATGAATATCACTTTACTAGTTCAAGTACATATTCCTAGTTCAAAACACCCAGATGAATGGTTCTAGAACTTCTCAAAACCAATAATCTACTGTGATACATCAAACAACCTACAATTCTACACAATCAATATTCACAGGATTGTTCGACAACACTTTAATTCACAATATATATAATTTTAGGTTTTGTCGTATAAACTGCAAGAAAGCTCCACTTTTGATGGCCCTCCCTGTCAGAGAACTCAAAGAAACATTTCCAGGTTCAAGGAATTCATTGAAACATTCTATCAAAATTGAGGCAATGATTACAAATTTGAATATGCACATCAGTCTAACCACAGAAAAAAAAAATCACATATTTCAAATAAATCACCGAATTAACATGTAAAAAATTTATCAGTGAGCACCTGGTTAACTGAATTACCAGCACTCTCGGCGGTGCTATTAGGGGACCCAGGAGGGGAAACAACCCTTGAGTCTCCATCTTCCCCAGCTAAAAGGCCTTCTCCTACATGATTATCTGACATTTCGATCAATCATAACACAGAATCACACAAACCCACTTGACTATCTCCGTTTTCACAACTGCCCAGATCTGAAAACAATAAACAGATTTAATCTTTATATATTAGAAACGACAAATTGTCGTTCTTGGACTAGATTCCGTAAACATCTGTGAATATGCATGCTTATCTACGAGAAAAGAAACGAAAACTCAAGAAAATGGAATAGAAACATCAAATAATTTTCAGGGTAAAACATTCGACCTGGATATTGGGTTTTTTCCTGAAGAATTGATGATGGATCTTGGATTTTGCAGAAGTGCAAGCACAGTAAAATTTGCGCTATAACGGTGCTTTGCATTGACAAGTTTACGACGCCGTATTAGGAAAGCCAAACATTGAAGAGCCAAACCGTGTTATTTAAGTTTACACGTATGGTCACTAAAGTATGTGTGAAATTTCAGAATCATCATTACATTATTTTTCTTACCCGTACAGTCACCGAAGTTGATTATTATTGCATTTGAATACATCTGCGTAGTAGGTTTGTAAACGTTTTGATTAAGTCGATTTACGGTCGAGTTCTAATCAAAATAATTGTTAGACGAGACGATTTAGAAAGAACTACTTGCAGACTGGTTCAATAGAGTCGCTAATTGGGAAAACAAAATTATCAAGGGTATAGATTCTGAGAGTGAAATGTAATAACCTACTTGTAATCATAAGACTTACTTTGCGGGTTAATAAATACTTTAGACACCTTTCTTTTATAAATTGATTTTAAGGGTAAGTTTTACACAAATTGGTTGTTACACTCAAAACCGGCATTTCCAACCTGCTCGATCCTTACTATTGGACATGTTTCATATTTGAATTTTGGAAATTAGGCCGAGATTAAGAAATCATTTTTGAGATTTATTTACAAAATTGATTTTGTGTGCTTTACTCCTTTGTCCCCGTGACATTTTGAAAATGTTATTTAAAAAAAAAAAAAAATTCTTATGAAATAAGATTTGTTTCCTCCTTTCTCATCCATTATGCTAAATATCTCTTCATTTTATTGATATGTTCTTTGATTTTTATTTTTAATAATCATTACATGTATACTATGTCAAATTTAGAAAATTAAAATAATATTATCCTAATACCAAAAAAAAAATTACATTGAATTAATTACAAAGTTTGATCCCCCTTCTCTTTTTCTAATAAAAAAATTAAGCATTTTGTTCATTTTTTATAAATAAAAACTATAATTTTGATAATAATATTAGGTACTTGTTCGGTAGAGATTAAAAGTTAATTAAAATTGAAAATATAGTTGTTATTGGGTACCATTCGTCTAATAAAAGTCAACCATAACGGCTAATTTTTCAATTTTAATCCGATTTTAATGTCTACTGAACACGCCCTAGAGAGGAATATGATGATTCCCACTTTCCAACCTAGAAGTCGGGTCATCGGCCCGAATCTAATGGGCTTCACCAGGTTCCAGGTCTGCTGGAGCTTCTCTAGCCCACTGAAGAGAAATGGAAATAATTCCTCAATAATTCGTTATTAATAAATTGCATGGATCAAGTAATATTAGATAGTACTTGTTCATCCCTTAAATATTGTACATATGCTCACAACCAAGTGTTAGATGGTACGCCCAACGGATTTCCGACGTATGACCCTCCAACATTTAAATTAGAAGCGGATTATAAAAAAACAGAAGCATATACACAAGTACAGTATAAGTATCGATATATGTTTTACATCATATTCGTCCCCCCCTTTATAAAATTGCTCTCAGTTGCTATTTTTCGATGAAGTAAATTTGCGTTTGGATTGTTAATACTGACGTCAATACTGACGTCGAGTCCAATTCCAACTAGAGTTAGGTGATTGATTGCTCGACTGCTAACTAATTATGGCGAATACTCTTAACGATAGGGCAACCAGACCTGCTCCAGGCCCAATTAAAAATCATAAGGGAAAAAATATTTTCTGGTAATAAAATTTTTTTGACCCCCCGTCTCCATCCCGGCCTATCGATGGAGTGAATTTCGTAAGTTCCGTATCAAGCAAAGAAGGCATATAAAGCTAACGGCACATTCTAATACAGGGTTGTTGCCGATTTTGGTTTGGGCCAGGCTATCTTGAGATTAGAAGTTTCTGCTCTTGAGCCCATAATCTGAAGGGTATCTTTTGGTGTAGCCCAAGCTGGAATGCCAGTTTTAACCCTAAAAAGTACTAAAGAATACAAATTTACAAAAAAAAACAAAAAAAAAAATTATATATATAAAATGATCTACCATTGGTGAGTTTTTACTATTCTTAGTGTCCCAACAAATAGAATAAATAAATAAAAATTCTACATAACTGAGAGCCTCAAGTAGTTAGCATATAGATAGTTGGGTTCTTGGTTACAATTACCTTAAAACAACCACCACCTATGATTTTTCCTATGTTTCTGGTTCACCTCTCTGCCTGAACAAGAAAATATATATATAAATGGCTATGCATACAATCTTCAAAACACAAACACAAAATGACTACATCAATTTATCAATCTTTAGCACTTACTTTCTTGTCCTTTCTGTTGCTCTCTCCTTCATCAGCACATGACAAGAAGTTGCCTGTTGATTTGAAGGGAAGTTTCTCCACAGTCTATGCTTTTGGCGACTCGTACACAGATACAGGCAATGCTAAGTTTCTTGGAGGCTTCAATGCCTCGGTCGATGCCAAAAACATCCCGTTAGAGAAGTTGAAATCACTAGCACTGGGAACAATCGGAGCACTAGGAGGAAATCATATGAGTCGATTGTCTAATGGTAAACTCGTGGTTGATTTTCTTTGCGATGCACTTTCTCTAGCAACCCCAGCGCCTTACAAAGACCCGTCTGCAAACTTCTCGGCTGGTGTCAACTTTGCAATAGCGGGATCAACGTCTATTCCGAGTGATTATTTTTTTGGAAAAAATCTCAGCACCTTCATTTGGAATGGATTGCCCAAGAGTTTTCAGACTCAAATGGACTGGTTCAATGATTTTCAGATAAAGGCAGGATGTAAAGGGAAGAACAGTGCTTCCTGCAAAGCTCACATGCAGAACTCACTTTTCTGGATTGGAGAAATGGGAGTCAACGACTATACTCGTTCCATCGGGTCGCCTGTTTCTCTCCAGTGGCTCTCAGAGATTTCTGTTCGAACCGTCTGCAAACTTCTCAAGGTACGCAACCTAAACTTCAGAAAATAAAAAATACAAAAAACCACATGGTTAGGATAAAGTAGATTTACGACCTGTTTGAGATAGATTCTGCTTCTGCTTCTATCCTGAGCTTACCTCCAAAAATTATCTAAACATACCCAGAAGTTGCTTCTTAGTTTTAGAAGAAGATTTTGGCTTTTCAAAAATCTTGCCAGATATGATTGTTCATATAAGATGAACCATTAAACATCGTTAACCTAGCTCTACATTATGTGACAGACGTTGTTGGGTGCTGGAGCAAAATATGTTGTGGTTCAAGGACTACCACCTGTGGGGTGCCTCCCGATGGACATCTCCTTGTGTCCACTGAAAAATCTCAATAAAATGGGCTGTGCCGCAGCTGTAAACTCTGCAATAATGATCCACAACCAAATACTACAACGTAATTTGGAAAATCTCAGGAAAATCAACCCAAATTGTACAATCGTGTATGCGGATTACTGGAATGCGTACCTGACGATTTTAACAAATCCAAAGAAGTACCAGATTGAAGAACCCTTTAAAGCATGCTGTGGATCTGGTGAAACTGGATCACATCTGAACTTCAACAAGCATAAACTATGTGGCTCCCCCGGTGCAACTGTCTGCAAGGACCCAAGTAAATACATCAGCTGGGACGGAATCCATCTCACAGAAGCTATGTATAAACACCTGTCTGATCTCTTCCTCAATCAGGGATTCTGTCAACCATCATTTGACGAGCTGATCAAACGTAAAAAGTGCATGTAGAAAAGCATGCACACCACAACCCAGTACATCTTACCGCTCCGGATGGATTCATCAAGAGAGCGAGAAAATAATAACATATTTTAAGTCAAAGTAAGTAGTTGAATGTGTGAATGATATTATATCACCAATAATTGTCTCCATGAATGGAACACAAAGTTTGAGAATTCTTTATTTTCATAGTACAATTTAGAGGTATCCTACAGAACACCGCATGGACAAATGCAGTGATTACCTGTAATTCGAGAGAATTTTTATACCAGACTCTATTTACATTTCAAGGTCGGCTTCTTCTACATGTACACCATTTTTCTCATTTACTTTATATCATATTAAGTATTCGTAGTACATTAAGAACAAGGCATCAGGAGAATCTTTGGGCAGGTTTCTGATATAATTGTAGAATCGCAGCAAATCCTCTCTAGATACAATGTCAGGGTCAATTACATCATCCTTGCGTGTAAGAACCCACAAGTCTCTCGATTTGACTCTCCTTATGGTACCACGGCAAAAAGGGCATGACTCGGATCTTGTGTTCCTGAAAGTTAAAAAGAAGGGTTATTAGCACAAAATATCACTACATATAGAGCTCATTGTGCAAAATGTCACAACATTGCATTTTTTTGCATTTTCACCCATATTTCAATCTTTCATTGCGGAAATCGTCATTTTCATCTAATTTCTCAATAAAAAACAGTGAAATGACCAATATACTCTCTTATTTAAATAAAATAAAAAGAAAAAAACTAATTGTAACCATAGTCCCAAATTTTTTCAAAAAGTGCGAACGAGTCTCAAATGAATTATTAGAAAATATAGAGATATAAAAAAAATAAAAATTGCCTTCCCCTTTCCACCTACCCCTTCTTTCCACCACCGCCGCCGTCAGACCACTAACTCACCAACCATCTCAAATCATGCATGGAAAACCAAATCGCTATATTAGTGAGATTCAATGAAAATTTCGAAAAATGGATTTCTGAAAAATTACACTTCCTATATACAAGTGTGTTGGATCAAATAATAACAGGAAAAAAAAAAAAAAACTTTTGTAAATCGCATAAGCCAAAAAATTAAACTTTGGAGATCATGAATAAGAAATTTAAGGAATTACAGTAAACAATCACTTTTCCCGGTACCAATTGCAATGCTTAATTTCCTGGAGGCAAGCACAACTCTTAGGTTCTCTGTAGTTGATTAAGCTATCGAAAGTGCAAAATGCACAATCGAAGGACTGCAAGCATGGAATTGAAATTTCGAATTAAGGTTTAATTGCTTGTGATCGGCACCCATGATTCATCAAGCAAAGCCCTCTGAGCATCCCTGGTTAGTTGATCAAAGAGAAGGAACCTCAAAAGAAAATAATAGGAATAAAAATAAAATACCTCAGCCGCGTATAAAACATCGGCGTCGTCGGCCTCGGCTTGCTGCCATTTACGATGGTGGGTGTTGTCCCCTTTTCTCTGGTGGTTAAGGAGTCTATGAAACCATTTTTTTGGCTACCAAATTTAGCAAATAGTGATTTGAATATTTATATTGGTTAAAGTCGCAGTCTAATGAAACCATTTTCTTCCCACCACCGTCGCCTTGTGTATTCCTGGTTCCAGTTTGGATTTCAATTTTGGGTTACTTGGGATTGATTTGATTCTGATTGTTGTATAATTGTTTTGTGCTTTATGGCTTTCAGTTTTAATAGAAATTAGCTATTTTGGAGTCGAAAATCTGTAATTTCAGTTGGTCATATTGCTGTTATATTGAGTGGTGGTGGTGGTGGTGGTGGGAAGA
>CAIGRK010127549.1:0-11457 GCA_903798315.1 Fraxinus greggii
GTTGACAATTCCTTGATATAGCTCTGATCTAATTTGCGATTAGTGTTTTTAGAAAAAAAAAAAAGTCTTATTATTTCAATCTTTATGTACATATCAACAACATACTATTGTAGTAGTCGTCCAGTCAAGAGAAGCGTCGATTTGACATTGGGTCTTACCTGTAACTTGTAGCAGTATTATTCACAGCAAGATACCTTTTGAGGAGTCATTTTTGGAGATTACCGCGTCAGTTAAAACAAATTTAATATTTTCGTAATTGTAATAGTGATTGCATTATAATTATAATGAAATATAAAGAATTAGAATTAAATAAATAATACCTGGACATTCATTTGTAATGATGTCATCGACAGAATCAGAAGTTGTTAGACGATCTAAATTGTTGGATGGACTTTCAACATTAGCTTTATTTTTTCTGCTTCCCATTTCCCTCTTTATATCTTGATGCCATCCAGCTTTTCCTCGTGTGAAAAGTAAAGGATATTGTAGTGAATCATAACAAGTGAATAATGTAGGATTATAGGTCAACTTTCTGAATGTACATGCACAACGATGTCCTTCTCGAATGGTATATTGACATTATTTCCTTCTATCCAAATAGCGCCCACTTGATTTACCATTGGAGTGTTGTACCCATGTTGGTCTATAGACACCTTGCTAGCTATATAGATATGTAGATGTTCAATCGATGAAAAATCTCTTAAACTGAAAGAGTTTACCATATGCATTGCTTTCTGAAATTTCTATGAACTTTACATTGATAGATTCACTGGGATCAGTATCTTCTAGTATTCTAATAGTATTTCTCAATTCATTATCTGTATCATAGAAATATAGTAGGAAAAATTTCGGTCGATCTCGAGGTAGAAGTGCTGGAAGATAATGATAAATTTGCTCATGTGCTCATGTTCTCAAAATCCTTGGCACTCTCATTCCAACCTGCACATTTTTATGCCTTAGACATGCCCTAAGATTCGGCAATGTTTTTACTATGTAAGTGATATTGTTAAATTTTGATAAGCTTTGTCTATTTACTATTTATAATAGAAATTAGGAAGTATTTAAACATAACTAAAATATTTCTAACTCAGAGGGATATGGGAGATTTTACTATTTTTTCACAATTTTTAGTATAAAGGGCATTGTTGATCCAGTAGAAAGATATACTTATGGGTAAATTTACTTTATAATTGTAAATAAATATTTTTTAATGACTTAAGTTCTAAAGTTGAAAACAAATAAGATTCTTATTTAGACTGTCTTCCATTAAAAAGAATATGAGTTTTGAAATAATTATTTTTTCATAAATTTATGGTTCAAAAGCTAAAAAAATATTTGGATTTACATGAAAAATATTTGGATTTTTGTTGAGAAAAAAAAAAAGAGTTCTGATTTAATGAAAGGCAAATAGGGGCTTCAAATAGAATGTAAGAGTTATTTTTCAAAAAATAATTATTTTATTAAAATTAATATGTTCAAGTATATTTGGAATTAAAAAAATTATTTTAAGGTGATCGTTACTCATACTTAGTCAAACATGCTTGAAGTCGAAAAAGAAAATAAATATTATTTTTATTTGCATGCTCGTACATATTCTTCTTTTCCTTGGATTATAAAAGAGCTTATCCATCATTGATTCCAAACTATTTCAAAAGGCTATTTAGAAAAATAATGCATTAACGATAACATTTATGTACTGTTTCGGGAAAAGATCAATTTATTTTCTTTGAAAAATTTCTTGATATTCAAAATTTAATTGAGGTCCAAGATTTTTTTTATCCAAAGTGTCAAAGTTAACCAAAACATGTAACAAAGTAATTAATAATATAACAAAGTAAGAAATTCGGTAGTAAGAACTCACCAAACATAATAAGATTTTCAAATTCTTTTCTATATTTCTCAACTCATCAAAAACCCACTAAGAAAGTTGTTAAATATATTGTTTTATTTTATCTGAAGGGTAGATTAGTAATTTTACTTATATTAGTATTAAAAGCTTTTATTCCCTCGTATTTTCATTCATTCGATTAATCAATAAAAACCCTAGCCTCCTTTTTTTGTTTTCTCTCTATATTTTTGTATTATTGGTTTAACAAAAGTAAAAAAAATAAATCCTTCCCGCACTTCAAAGAATTTCAATTTTGAATTTACTTATTAGAGGACTCGTAGAGTTATGGTTTAATTTAATTTTTAGTATTTCTTTTATTTATAATAATAATAATAATAATAATAATAATAATAATAATGGAAGAGGAAGTTGAGCTAGATCGTAGAGTTATGGTTTAATTTAATTTTTAGTATTTCTTTTATTTATAATAATAATAATAATAATAATAATAATAATAATAATAATAATAATAATAATAAGAGGACTGTTAAGGAAGATATGAGAATAAATATTAAATTGATATTGGGTCAATATGGAGAATCCACCCCAGTATCTAAGACCACCCAATAATAAACCCAGCATTTCTTAATGAAAAACTCCAAGATTCTCCAGAAAGTTTCACTATTTTTTCTTTTGCCCAAAGGCAACGAATTAGTACTGGTGTTATCTCATGAATCGAGTTGGTAAGAATTAAGAAGTGCCTAAATTAAAAACTAATATTTCAATTCTTGCAAATTATTGGTAATAATAATTTTATGTTAGGATTTCAATCTTCCAAAAAGTCACAGTCCATCGAAATAATAAATAATGCCAATTCGATTCACGGTAGATAATAAGCATATATACACAACACTAATCAAGAAGCAACAACAAACAAACACTAAAACTAACATCGAAATAAAAAAATCTCAAAGGAATCGTCTTCAAATACGGCACCTCAAATTGTTCATGTACATTTTGAAGAAGAAAAACCCATTTTAAATTGAAAATATAATTTTTTGTGGACGGAAGAATACGAAAAATTATCTAACCATAGACATGATTAATTTATGCTTTGAGACAGGCACGATCGAGAGAGGGGTAAGAGTTCTGTATGCGTTTGTAGTTTCAAAAAGTAGTCTCAACGGACTCTCTCCATCTATATTGGGCATATAGATAAATATGCAAGGATAAACTTGGTATTCAAAACGATAACAAAATTTTTTGCCCTCTTTACATTAAAGAACTGACTTACTACATTCTTTGGTGTTTTATTAATTTATAATAACAAATATTTATACACATTTTTACTTATTTGCTTACAGTAAACTTTTTTTATTTATTTCAATTGCTCTAGTACTTATCCTTTTTAATTTTTATTTGGAGATTCTACTTTTAAAAAATGTATATTGCAAGATGTTCTGGCTACTGCATTAGTATTGGAATTGGTTTTAATAATTTTCTAAGTTCTAGGATTATAGTTTTAAAATTATCTTTTCTATTAAATAGTTCTCGCATTTCTATCAAAATTATTAACATAAATTTTATTAATAAAAATTTATTTTATAAAAATAATTCTTACATTATTATCAAAATAAGTAACTTATCTTTAACTTTAACTCCAAGATTCTCCACAAAGTTAACTCTTTTTTCTTCTGTCCAAAGGCAAAGAATCAGCACTGATGTTATCTCATGAATCGAGTTGGTAAGAAGCGCCTAAATTTAAAACTAATATTTATGTTCGTGCAGATCATTAGTAATAATACTTTTATGTTAGGATTTCAATCTTCCAAAAAGTCACAGTCCATCGAAATAATAAGCATATATACACTACACTAATCAAGAAGTAACAACAAACAAACAAAAAAATTAACATGAAATGAAAGATCTCAAAGGAAGCGTCTTCGAATACTGCTCCTCAAACTGTTCATGCACAATTTGAAGAAGAAAAACGCATTTTAAATTGAAATTATAAATTTTCGTGGATGAAGAAAATAATGTTAATTGATAATACAAAAAATTATCTAACATGTCGACATGATTAATTTATGCTTTGACGCGAGCACAACCGGGATATGGCTATGAGTTCATATACGTCTGTAGTTTTAAAAACGTAGGCCTCAATAGACTTTCTCCTACTATATTGGGCATATAGATAAATATGTAAAGATAAAATTGGTATTCAAATGATAACAATGTTTTTTTTGTTCTTTATGTTAGCAACATAAGCTAACTTGAACCAATATAGTGAACCAATTCAAAGAGAAGAAAAGAGAAGAGAAAAAGAAAGAGAGAGGACAAATCAATAATATATCGAACCGTCAAAAATTAGATATTTTAATGAAATATACAAATTTATATATTACAAAAAAAGTAAACAAAAATGAAACCTATAAAAGAAGAATGCAATAATATTATATAAGACAAACATCCCCCTCAAACTCACAATGCATCAAAAGTTTGTCAAGCAAGAAGCGAAAATGATGAACTGAATGAGACTTCGTGAAGAAGTTAGATAACTGGTGCCAGTTTGTAGATGATAGTGAATCATATGACAATTCATGCGCTCATGGAACACAGAGTTGTGAGAAATCTGAATAACACTTTTATTATCACAATAAATAGGGGTTGGAGAGGAAGAAAAAAATACCCATGCCTGCAAGTAACCAACACAACCATGCAATCTCAGTGGTGGTGGATGCCATAGCACGATACTCTACCTCATTAGAGGAACGAGAAAAAACTGTCCGTTTCTTACTCTTCCAAGAGATAAGGGAATCACACAAAAATATAAAAAAACCAATAGTGGACTTGCGATCAGTGGGGTTACTTACCCAATCAACATTAGAGTAGGCACGAAGCACTAATGATGAGGTCGATGGAAATAAAAGACTCTGAAAGCAAGTACCACGAAGATAGAGTAAAATACGAACAACAATTGCCTAATGAATTGTAGTAGGATCCGAAACAAATTGACTAACAATGTGAACAACATAAGCAATATCGTGGCGTTTGATGGTAAGATAAATCAGGCATCCAATAATGGTGCGATATAGAGTGGGATCAGTTAAGGGTACACCGTCAGAGAGTGAATATCAAGCATTGGACTCAAGAGTAGTATCAGCAATTTTAGTATCATTAGGCCGAGCACACTCAATAACGTCCATAGCATACTAAGACTGAGAGAGAAGGTAACATCTAGGAGAAGAAGCAACTTTGATCCCCCAAAAATAAGATAATGCACCCAAGTCCTTCATTTCAATCGACGAGCCAATTCTGATTTCAAATTTGCAATCCCATCAACATCATCACCAGTAATAATCATATAATTAACATATAAAGAGAGCAGAATATTACCTATACCAGTACATTTGACAAACAATGCTGAATCATGATGACTATGATGAAAACCAGGAGAAGTAATCACAGTAGAGAACTTCTCAAACCAGGCTTGAGGTGCTTGTTTGAGACCATAAAGGACTTTTCGAAGCCTGTAGACTTCACCAGGTTGGTGAGNATCAACATACAGCAAAAGTAGGATGCGACCAATGAAAGTGTATCTAAAGAATAGGTCAGAGTCATGAAGACTGGATGTAAAACCAAGAGAGATAACAACAGTAGAGAATTTCGCAAACCAGGCACGAGGTGCTTGTTTAAGACCATATAGTGCATTTTTGAGCTTGCAAACATATCTAAGAGAGTGAGAAAGACCAGGAGGAGGAACCATATAAACCTTCACTAGAAGATTTCCATTCAGAAAGGCATTTTTGACATCCAACTGAGAGAGACTCAACTGACGAACAGATGCAACTCAATAAGTGTATGAACAGTGGTCATTTTGGCAACATGAGCAAGAGTCTCCTCATAATCTAGATCATACTGCTAATTAAAACACTTAACACCAATCTAGCCTTGTAACGTTCAACAGAACCATCAGATTTGGTTTCAATCCTATAAACCCAACGAGAACCAATAGCATGTTTACTTGAAGGCAATGCAACCAAGTCCCAAGTGTCTGTTTTATGTAGAGAAGAGAGATCATTAGCTATAGTATGTTGCCAAAGAGGATCCAAAATAGCTTCTTTATAGGAAAATGGTTCAGATAGCTTGTGAATGGAGGTTAGAAAACAACAAAAGGACTCAGAATAATAAGAATAAGAAAAATCAGGTACGTTGAGAATATCGAGGAAATGAGGGAGTAAAAGCTGGATCAACAATCTCGAGCGGCGCTTGAGAGGCCATAGAAGGAGAAGGAGTATCATGAGTCGGTGCATGTGTACTTGTAGAAAATGAAGAATCAACAGTACATGAGGTATGAGAAGGTGGTCTGTCAATATTATCAGCGAATGAATCAATACGAATGAGATCAATTTTAGTGATGTCATGAGTATTATCAGAGATAGAAAAAAGAATGTGCTCAAGAATCACGAAATGACGAGAAATATATAATTTTATTAATGGGATCAAAGCAATGATAACCCTTTTGTTCCTATCCATTACCCAAAAAACACAGATAACATAGCGATGTATCAACTTACTATGTTCGGCTTCATGACGAAGAACAAAGCAAGTACAGCCAAAAACTCTTAATGAGGAGTAATAAGGAGGATGCCCATACGTGTTTCAAAGGGTGATAAACTTGAAGTGCGGGACGATAAAATCTTATTAATTAAAGAAACAACAATGAGAACTACTTCTCCCTAACATTCAGCGAGAACTTTGGCAGACAAAAGAATGGAACGAGCAGTTTCTACAATGTACCTATACTTTCGTTCAATAACACCATTTTGTTGTGGGGTATTAGTACACGACGTTTGATGAATTTTGCCATCAAAAGCAAGCAATTCAAAGAAATTAGCCGAAGTATACTATCCACCAAATCACATCTAAAGCACTTAATTATAGCATAATGTTGAGTTTTATTAAGTTCTCTAAAAGAACGATAAATAGAAAGAAAGCCATATCGTCGTTTCATAAGATAAATCCAACAATAACGATTATAATCATCAATAAATGATGCATAATATCTAGACCATGCTTTTGTAGCAATATGAGCATATCTCCTTATATCCGAGTGAATACGATCATATGGTGCAATAGAATGAGAGACACTTTGAGGAAAAGATAAAGCAGAAAAGTTAATTTGCAACCATTACAATCAGAAAAGTCATGAGTTTGCAAATCTCCCAATTGATTCCATCTTTGTAAGCCCAAAACTTTTCTTATATTTCAACCACATCTTTAAAAATTCACTATTTCAGAATTCATTTTTCCCCAAAACCTATTTTTAATGTAACATTAATCATTAATAAATTCTAAAGTTTTTTTCTAGTATGTAAATAAAATTTACTTTTGAGCTTGGATAAGAATTAGAGCCTCTTAAACTTTATAAGTAATTTTAACTAATTTTTCAATTGTTTTTTTTTTTGAAAACTATTGGACTTCTATAGAATTTTCATGAAAATTTTTCTTGACGAAAGTAGAAATCAATCTATATATTTGATTTTCAAATTGATAAATAAATTTCATATTGCAATGAAAAAAGGCTTTAAAATGGAAATAAGACTATAGGGCATATTATTATAATTTGTTTTCCAAAAAAAAAAAAAAACGTTAAAAAATGTGAAAGGATAATATAATATTCAAAATAAACTTCTGGAGGCCTCTTTGTCATTTTTAAAACTAGATCTCTAAATATGTCATATACTTGGGGTTGATTTTTGTAACTTGCTCTAAATTATTTTTTTTCCAGTTTCTTTTCAAACATGTAACTAATAGTTGGGATTCACAGGACTTCCTACTTATTCCTCGTCCAGTCACAGATCTTTTAGAGACATTTAAGTCCTTGTTTGATCCATCTCTTAATTTTTTTTTTCAAACTCATTTTCGATCATGTATTTTGCCCTTATTTGAGCTCCATTAAAATGATACTTTTGGTTTAATTTTTTGGTTAATATCTGGTTAAAAACGTAAGGGAAAACTATGGGTCTACTTGTAATATTATTTTAGAATAATGCTAAGTGTACATTCCATGGTTTACTTATTTTTTGACATCTGTTGTGTTTTCAAAAAGAAATGGTGGAAAATAGTTTTTTTTTTAAACTGGCGAATAATGTGTTGCCACGTGGTACAATGTAAGCAATGTTGTCAAATATGATGCACGTGTAGCATGATTGTAATATTTTATTGGAGAATATATGATAGAAAATGAGTTTTGAAAAAAAAATATATTTTTAATGAAGGCTAAACAGGTTTTTTATGAGATCTACAATTTTTATTAATTTTAAATCACATTTAATCAATTTTTATCAAAATATTCTAAAAATTTGATTTTTAACAAAATCAAAGAGGTTAAATATCCTCATTCTTTGTAATATTTTCTATTATTCATTTATTTTTTAATTTAAAATTAAAATTAAAATTTAAAATCTACAATATGTTAAAAGTGAGAATTGTGGAGAAACTTTTATATAACAAATTCACCCTTACATATTTAACCATATTGTTAGGTTTTAAAGATGTTGACAATCTTTTGACAAAATTATTGTTGAAAAAAGTTGTTAAAGTCAAAGTGTCAAGTGTTAAATTAGAGGTCCTAGGGTTCGAGTATGGAATGAGGAGAAAAAAGTCGCTGCAATTTCTCTAGCCTATCACCCAACTAATGCTCGAACGGTAAAATAGAAGCTACGTCGTCTGGCTGTCGCATGGACTTCGCTCGAGCGACACATCTTCGCTCACCTGTCGCTGAGTTGTCGCTCGAGCGACAATGTATCTCGAAAAAATGTAATTCACATTTTTCAAGGTTTTTATCCATCCCATACTACCCAAAACCTCTACACTATATATATTCATGTCTCCATTCGAAAAATTAGTATTTAATATTGAGAGAAACAAGAGATTACCTCCTACATATCATTCCTATAGTTCAACCTTTGTTTTGATTTGATCATTGCATTTAAAAACATCAACTTCACATAAACCAAACACCAAAACGCATACTTCCATAACATCTGTCAGAGTTCTGAAGATCAAGAAATGTGATCGGTGTTCCGATTGTTGGAGAACGAGGAGTTCTCATTGATCCACAGGAGATAGACGAATTCAGAAGATCGGGATTTGGTGTAGGAGCACGCAATTCAGGAGGGTTTTAGTGATCACAGTCAGGAGGTCAGAAAATAATAGAGTTAGTCGAGTCGGCAGTACTGTAAGTTGATTAGTTTATAATGAATTGTTACTGGCTTGGACCGGAGTTTTTACCTTGTTACGGGTTTTCTCCGTCAACAATTTTCAAGTGTTATTTATTTTTCAATAATTTATTATTTACGGCAATTCAACATATGATAGTAGTGCATGTGAATTCATCTGGATTAATTAATAACTGTGACTTGTTGCATTTATTAATTGATAAATTTAAATTCCGCATAAACACCTATTCACCCCCCGTCTAGGTGTTAGTTGGATCGAACTCCGTTATTTCAAGTGGTATTAGGGCCTCATTTCGATTGCTGGCCCATATTTAATCTAGATAAATCAGTCTCTTTCTGCACCTTCATTTTTTTTACGGAAGCAATTATGCATATTAGAAGGTTATGATGAGAGCAATCCTCAAGTCTCTAGATGAGCGGATTTGGGTTAGTGTACAAAATGGTTGGATTGCCCCTTCCTCTACTATTTCAGGTGTAGTTAACCCTATAGACATTTTTCTTTGGACCAAGGATGAACTAGTTGAGTGCAACTGGAATAGTAAATGGCTTCGCGCCCTATTTATAGCTGTGTCTGCTGAAGAGTTTATGAGATTGTCGATGTGTGAAACCGCAAAAGAAGTTTAAGATATTTTAGAGACCACATGCGAGGGAACCAAAACCTTTAAGAACTCCAAGATGCATATGTTAAGCACTAGGTTTGAAGAAATTAAAATGAAGGACGATGAATCGTTCGATGAATTCTATGCGAAGTTGAATGACATAGTGATCTCTAGTTTTAACTTAGGTGGGAGAATTGCTAAGTCTAAGATTATTAGAAAAATCCTGAGATCATTATTTGGAAGATTTATATTTAAAGTTACGACTATCGAGGAGGGCAATGATCTAGATGCTGTTAAGATTGAAGAATTGGTTGGATCTCTCCAAACTTATGAACTCACCATATCTCAATCTAAGAAGAACAAATCTGTAGCTTTGAACACAGTTAGGGAAGAAAAGTATGATGATGAAATAGCCTACTTTGTTAAGAATTTCCAAAAACTGTTTAGAAATAAAAAGAAGACTAAGGAAAGACATAGATGTGATTTTAGTGAGTCTAGAAAGAGATCTAAATCAGTAAGATATCGTAAGTGTCAATGTTTTGGTCACTATAAAAGTAAGTGCCCCAATGGTAAGAAAAATCAGGGTAAAGCTGTGAATGTAACTCTCACTGATGACGAGTGTAGTTCGGATAATCAAAGTAAGATGTCTACACATGNTACTTTGTTAAGAATTTCCAAAAACTGTTTAGAAATAAAAAGAAGACTAAGGAAAGACATAGATGTGATTTTAGTGAGTCTAGAAAGAGATCTAAATCAGTAAGATATCGTAAGTGTCAATGTTTTGGTCACTATAAAAGTAAGTGCCCCAATGGTAAGAAAAATCAGGGTAAAGCTGTGAATGTAACTCTCACTGATGACGAGTGTAGTTCGGATAATCAAAGTAAGATGTCTACACATGGGGAGAGTGGAGAGTTTATGGCCTTCACTGCTAGGATTAAAAGTGAATCTGATAAGAATATGGAGAAGTCGAGGAAGTAGATATTGGTGAGCAAACTGAGGAAGATTCTGAAGATGAGATTCGTGAGGCTTATCAAAAGTTATTTGATGAGAGTCTTAAGATAAAGAAGATCAATAAAGTTGTATTGAAGAAAGTTAATGAACTTAAGATAGAGAGAGAGAAACTCATAGTTGACCTTCAAGGTTCTACCAAAAATCTATATGTTAGGGATGAACAAGCCAACTAGAAATAGACAAGGTCTAGGATATGTTTAAATTGATAACAATACTGCTAGTACATCCAAGACCATGTTTCTCATAACCACCAATAAATTTAGGAATGCTGCTAATTCTGAACCCAAGGGCAAGAGTGTGTTGGACCGAGACTTACTAGACAACGTAGGATCTCGACCTATAAATCAATATCAATCATCATGTAGTTTTGAACCTAGGTATATTCCCACTTATCACAATTGTGGTGCACTGGGATACACAAGGCCTAAGTATCATAAATTCCTGAATAGAAATAGAAATCAGAATTTCACTAGAGTTAGAAATCAAAATTTTGAAATTCAGATACACCGGGATCGTTCTCGGGGTATTCTTGAATTCTCACAAAAGAGCTTTATCAAAAATGTACTTAAAAGATTTAGCATGCAAGATTGTAAATTAGATGACACCCCTGTGGTTAAAAGAGACACGTTTAGTTTAACTCAATACCCCAAAAATAACTTGAAAATTAAAGAAATGCAGAAGATTCCTTATTCTTCAGCTATAGGGAGTCTGATGTATGCTCAGGTTTGTACGCGTCCGGATATAGCGTATATTGTCGGGATGTTAGGGAGATATT
>CAIGRK010127585.1:0-10864 GCA_903798315.1 Fraxinus greggii
TAAAATAATTTTACCCGTAAACCCAAAATTCTTCCTATCTTTTATCCATACATTCTCCAAAAAATTATTATTTCAAAATATAATTCCCCCAAAAAAATGGGCTCAAACAAACAAACATTGGGATTATGTGACATTTGAAGACTTCCTTAAACACCCAAGAAAGATCCTCCAAAGGAATCACTTATTTATTTTACAGTAATGCTATTTAGCATTATTGGTGCTTAGCATCGATTTATATGATAATTAGATGATATTAAATAATAAGTTCATTTAAATACAAAGTCAAAATATCTATTTAATTGTACGTATCACGACTGATATTAGATAGTATTATTCTATATTTTAACTTTCGTAAAAAAAATATTATTCAATTAAAATTTGCTTTGGAAAAGTTTAAAAAGTTGAGTTATACAATTAATATTAAACGTTTTTTTTTTTGAAATTAATAACTTTTACCAACTTTTCAACTATACAGTTCATCAACTTTTATTGAAATCCAAAATTTTGTCAAAAAAATAAAAAAATCCTGACTTCTTAAGGTTAACCAAACAAAGAAATATCAAAATAAGTTGACAAATATTGCCTACTTCGAAACACTGCACAACACGGAGACGACAAGGAAGACCAGACCAGGAGTGAATTGAATATATATTCACAATTCATAATATATATTATATGATATATAGAAGAATCATAGAAGACTCACTTTGAATTACGTCTCTAAATTCAAACACTTCTCGCAGATCTTCAATCTCATTTTTTTCGAAATCAAAATTTGTACTAAATCCACATTAATTAATTATATCAAATCTAACTAGAGTATGCCGAAATTGGGATTTAGTTTATCGTTATTACTATTGATGATTACGCTTTGTAGTTTCGTTGGAGCGACGTTGGGATCTCGGAATTCAAAAGAAGCGTACGTGACGCTTCTGTATGGCGATGAATTCTTGCTGGGCGTGCGAGTCCTGGGTAAATCGATTCGCGACACGGGTTCTACCAAAGACATGGTTGCTTTGGTATCTGATGGGGTCTCCAACTATGCCAAAAAACTACTTCAGGTAATCTTTTTAGCCTTTTTTCTTCCTTATTAGTGTTGAAAGCAATTCCTTTTTTTATTTTTTGTAACTCTGTTTAGAGTTTTTAGTCAGTTCTAAGATGTTTATGGTGCTGGAAAATTTGTTGCTTTTGAATTGGGATTGGGGAATTATTGATTTTTTTTATATGGTGGATGGAATTGGGAGCTTATAGTCCAAAATACTGGAAATCCTGAATTGATGTTGTGGATTCGACTGCATAAATTAAACTTCATTCAAATTACTCATATTATTTAGTTTCAACTACCCCGAGGTGGGTAACAGACAAGAGTGGGGTGATATAAGTTCTTTCCTTGTTGATTACAATCGATAAATTTAAATTTAGAATTGAGCAGGCCAGTGTAGGTTTTTTGTGGAAGAAGGGTTGGGTGCGGAGTAGGGACCGAATAAGATACTATCCCACTCATCTAAGTTGTGTTTTTTCCATCTAAGAAGCCTGAGATTTTCTTTTAAGCTTTCTTGTTACTTAAAGAAACTAGTCACCAAGTAAATTCTTTTATTTCAAGGTTCAAAACTTATAGACCCCACTGCCTTGATTATTATTTTAGGTTAGTAGAATAGTTGATTGAGCTGTCGAATATTGATTCTAAGATTCCTCATGAAAGTACTGCTTTCTCTGTTTATTGATTTCACGTGAGGTTTCTGGCTTCTGTTATGCAGGCTGATGGTTGGATTGTGAATACAATTAGTTTACTGGAGAATCCTAATCAAGTTCGCCCGACGAGGTTTTGGGGTGTCTACACAAAGCTCAAAATATTTAACATGACTGATTACAAGAAAGGTAATTCTCTTCTTAAATCTGTTTGCAAAATATGAACTATGAAGAAGGAAACTTGTTGGAGTGAATATTTAAATGACATTCTTTTTGGCTTTCAAAACATGATGGAGTGAATTCCCTATGATATGTTCTATTGAAGTTCACTTATTTAATTTATATGGCTTAGTGGACTCTTGCTAATCTTCTAATTTATTTCTTTAAATTTTGACAGTGGTATATCTTGATGCTGATACTGTTGTGGTTAAGAGCATTGAAGATCTTTTCAAATGTCGAAAATTTTGTGCCAACTTAAAACATTCAGAAAGGCTAAATTCTGGAGTCATGGTGGTTGAACCATCTGCAGAACTTTTCAATGACATGATGACCAAAGTGACCACGTTGCATTCTTACACTGGAGGTGTTGTATACTGTTATTGTCCATTGCCAATGGTTTTCTTATAAATCTTGAAGAGTATTAATACAAATAAATAAATTTGAAAGTTGTATAATATCACAACTGTAAATAAATCAATGGAGTATATTGTCTAAAAAAATGACGGTTTGACTAAGTTTTGAAGCAAATTGAGCAGTAAATGGGATGGAAGCCATAGTAATTATTAACTGTCCATTTTGTACTTGAAATGAAGAATTTCTTGTTGCAGTATTGGACAATGGATATTGTGTAGTTGTCTAGACATTGAATTACTACTGGGCATAGGACCTTCTACTGTGGTCGAAGTATTTTTGAGGCATGATTTTATGTTGAGACGTTTCAAGATTACTTTATTTCACAATAAATGTAGCACATATGGACATGGGATGCAAAACGGGACTGTAAGCTGACTATTTTTATAATATGTACATAGAAGCTGATGCTAAATTAAAGTATTCATTCCGAATAGATTAAGCTATAACTGGAAGCAAGAAAAAAAACTGTTAAAAATTTAAGATGTATTTGTGAGTTTTTCTTTTCCATACCAAGTCTCTCACTTTTCCTCGTGGTTCTAACAGGTGACCAAGGGTTTCTCAACTCATATTACTCCGATTTTGCCAATGCACACCTTTTTGAGCCAGATGCATCTCCAGAGGATTTGAAGTCTAGACCTGCTCCCCAAATGGAGAGACTTTCCACTTTATATAATGCAGATGTTGGCCTTTACATGCTAGCTAACAAGGTGACATCCCTTACTTCTAATAAGAATTGATCTTTGTTCGGTTACACAATTTATAGTTGTTAAGTAAATGTACTCCAAAAGCTGCTCGTCAAGGTAGCTTTGCTTATGGAGGGTGTGCCTTTCCTGTACATCCAATGAACGCGTGTATGCTTCCTTTATTTATTTTTACTTTTTTTTTTAGAGGTGATCATTTTTTTCCTTAATCATTGGAGATTAGAATGAAGTGAGCACTTCAAGACCTGAGAATGTATATAATTGGTTTTGCTGGGAGCTTAGATAGTAAAAATTTAAGCAATAGTCTCTGCTCCTGTATATATGTCAACAGTCATTTATGTGCATTTATCACATTGAGCTAGAGATATTTTACTTATTTTATACTCCTGTCAGAATTTAAAGCACAAAATACATAAGTTGTCAATTTTCCAAAAGTTCAACTGGAAAGTGCATTAAGATTTCTGATCACTTTCAAGAATGAAATTCCCATAAGTTCCTAGATTTTTGAACATTTTAACATACATAACGTTAATCTTGGAGTCATGGATACGTATCATTTAAGCGAAGTTAACTATGAGCAGATCTACTAAGCAGATCTAGTTGGAAGCAAAAGGGTGTGTTGGAGAATAAATAAACAAGAGAACATCATGTGATTACTTATAAACACAGTATTTTGTATGCTGGCAAGCATACAATGTAAAAGGGGCAGCCAAGAGAGAGAGAATTTTGTGGGGCTTATGGATGCTATTGGCATATCATCTTGATCTCACATGCTGTTCTTTGGTCAAAATGGATCCACTCGTGGGAGTACTAGTCCTCTCCGAGGAGGTTAAATTCCTATTATATCTTCATTAAATCAAATGGCTGGAAATTTTACTGCACTAAGGCTATAAATGTCATAGTAACTACCTCCATTAAGAGTTTAGATTGGAGAAGCGATATAAAAATTTGCATGTCTATGTGGAGAGTCAAACATGCAGATTCTTTGAGTAAGGAGGGATTACTTGTTTAAAGAAAAGAAGACCCTTGGTTGGTCCTCTTGGAATGGCCAAGATTCTGAATAATTTAATAGTATTAATCTGGGAGGAACATATTCTTATAATTATATTTAAGAGAAATGCTTCACATGAAAGAGTCTTCCTTGAAATGTTGTAAACTCTATGTTCTTTTCCATATTTAGATTCCTTGTGGTACTATTTGCAGTGGATGGTGGACGAGGAAGAACTCCGTGTTATTCATTACACGCTTGGACCTCTTAAACCATGGGATTGGTGGACATCTTGGCTTGTTAAACCTGTTGATGTCTGGCAGGTATATCATTTCCTCTCATTCCATTGTCTAAAGTTGAGTTTTCTACCTTCTATTTCTGTCTGATTGTCATTTGTATTTCCTCGTCTTCTACAATGCATCACCCAAAGTTGTTATATTCCTTTTAAGCAAGTACCATAGATATCCATTTCTTCTAATTTCCCTGCTGTCATATTTGTTGACAAGCATACTGTTGTGGATGTGTTTTTGGGTTGAAGGGGTAAGCTGGCATGCTGTGTTCCTTCTGTAAACCATCAAATTGATTTTTCCAGGGCTGAGTTTTGCATTCCCACCCCATTGTATGACTTTCTTATGATTGATAAAACTGCAGGATGTTAGAATAAAACTTGAAGAGACTCTTCCTGGGACTGGAGGTGGCAAAAATCCAAATGACAAATTGCTAGTTATATCACTTTTTCTACTTCCGTTTCTGTTCTTTGCTTTCTGTTACTATCGGTCTTTTCTACAGGTTAGCAAATTTAAAATTCTCTCTTAATCAAAACGTTCGTTAACAATGTCTTTATTGCCTGTCTGAAATTGTTAATTGTATTACAGACAAGATCACTGCTTGATCATATTAGACACCTCTACTACAAGTTGAGGTCTGGAGGTGTCCTTGGTTATTCCTCAGTTACTTCTTCCAATATCAACTCTATCGGGCAGGTTTGTCTATTCTAGTTTTTCACATATATCACGTTTCAGCACGTTAAAACAGGAGCATAATTATCCTGATTTCATATCTGCATTTTATTTTCTTTTCCCTCTTTCTTTTATGTATAAGATTTGGGAGGTCACCAATCTCTATTATGTCTTAGCCCCTGTTTGGGCTCTATTTTTCTCTTTCTTCTTTTCAACCACATATTTTTCAATAAAATAATATTACACGTACTCCCAAATTTTTCCTTTATATTTTAACCACACATTATCCAAAAAATCACCATTCCAAAATACATTTTTCGCAAAAAATTTAACATCCATTTTTATGTGTTTTGCCATGGCTTTATCTACTTGTTATACTTTTTGATTTACAAATAATATGATAAGCATCTTTTTCAATATTTTTTCTGATATATTTTCACACGATGTTCTATTGATACAGTTCCCAAACTTGGCGTACATCAAAGTGCCTATTTTCCTGGATGCAACGTCAGTTGTTGTGTGTTTTATGGCTGCTATGCTGTCCCTTGTGCTTTCTCTGTCAATTGTCCCTCGGCAAGTAATGCCATGGACTGGTTTTCTCCTTGTGTATGAGTGGACCTTCACAATTTTCTTCTTATTGGTTGGAAGTTATCTGCAGATAATCTATCGATGGGGAAAGCTTGTTGCCAATCAATCAGCATCCCTTTCCCCACATTCTGAATCTGTTGAATATTATTCTGAAAAAGGTACATGCATTACAAGAAGTACTGAGCTTACCGTTCTTGTTATCTTTGAATGGAAGTTCTATTCATAATCTGTTTGTATTTTAGGTCATTTCCGACAGATGTCTTCTTGTGATGTTGCTACATGGTATTACGGGTTAGGGGCAGCATTTCTGGCCTTGGCAACTCCTCTTTTACCTTCTGTTTTTGGGGTCACTGCTCTATTTTTAAGGTATTTTTCCTTAATTTATGCATTTTAGTTGATTGCCATCAAGTACATATATCAGTGTGTATACACTGGTCTGCATTAGGTCTTATTTTTACCTGTCATTATCTTTGAAGACTGAACTTGGCCATTACATGATTAGATGATCAAGCAAGCCCTTAATTTCATCTGCTATCTTTGCGTTTGACTTGCCAATTAAAGTGTCGTTTATTCTGTCCAAAGTGAAGATTTCCCAATAGCACCTACGAAAGTACGATACAAATAAGATTTTGGAAATTCAATCTCTTGTTGCATGAAATAAAATAATTTCTCGAAACACCACCCAACAACAAAATCTTATTTCCAGGAAATCTGGAGTTTGGCTATATAAAGCCCTTTGCTTGGCTCTGTTCAGTTCATGGTTCCTTGTATTAAAAAAGATTTAATGTGATTGACATAGAATGCAAAGATACAAGAACAATATTGAGAAAAGAAGAGGAAGAGAGACGAGAAGAAGAGGGAGCAATAAAGAGAATTTAGAGGGAGAAAAGTATCGATTTAACTCATTATCAAAGTCTTACGTACTACAATGCATAAGTCACCTTTATATAGGGTTTCAAATAACCTATTCTAATTAGGAATCATCTAATAAAATACTAGGAAATCTAGTAAATAAACATATTCTAAGTAGAAAACATTTAATGGAATCATAGGAAAGTTAGTAAATAAACCCTAATAATTTTTCCTAAATAAGAATCTAAGCAGGAAAGTAGTCATATAAAGATCGTTTTCCATCATTTTTCCTTGGTTGAGAGAATCCTGCTCCAAAAGATGCACTGCAACTTCTTAGTCGAGGATAGTCTTTTTCTGATCAAATAATGAAATCATGACGACAATCGAATCTACAAATCATCCCCAAGAATATGATCATACTAAGGGATACGATCTTTCATTTCAACCAAGTAGCAATAGGGAACTCTAAAAAGCAACCCCCGTAAAAACTATCGCGGAATCCACAAGAGCTTGATACCCTAGAGTGATAGATTGGCCTGCAGAAACTAATAAGTGCAACATTGATTGCATGAATGTGCCTTGACAAGGAAACAATTATGCTCTGTTGAAAACAAAACCTTCATTTAAATTTGATATCCAATTAAATAGGTTATTTTCAAATGAATGATCCAAAAAAATTTTTTTACATGTTTCAAAAATTGTTACTGGTGCAGAAGCGTTTATGAAATTCTTGTAATAAGAATTAAAATAAGAGGAGATGGTTCCCCTTCCCTTACCTCTCTCAACCGAACCGTTAGTTGGTGCCGGCGATGAGGCGATGGTGCCATCGGCCGGCAACTGGGTAGGTGTGTATTTGATTTTTGGGTGAGGGGATTGGGGAAGATTGAAGGAGGAGATGGGCTTTATTTTGTTGATTTTGCTTAGTTTTTATATTAAAATTATAAAGTTACCATTTTATCCTTGCCTTATTTGGTCAAAATTATTAAAATTTTAATTTTTGAGGTCAAGTGACGGTTTTTTGGGTCAAACTGACGGAAACCGTCAATCTGGACTTGAGCTGTGAATTTTTTAAAGGTTTGGTACCTACGGTGGCACAAATGAAAGGTTCGGACAAAGTCTGCTACTAAATGAAAGGTTTGATATTGTGGCTGCAATTTTCCCAAAAAATGTTGATAATCTGAAATTCTCGGAGAATGATCGCATGACTTTCGAATTCCTTTTTTCGTGTTGCCATATATCAAATAGCTCAATTGCATTTGGCATATAAGAATTCTGGACCCAAATTGTCTGCAATAAGACGAATGACAAGATTTGAAATACCATAGCATGGTGACAAGTGGAATGGACCCATATGGTGATGTTGTATCTTCCATCGATATGTAATAGTTGTTGGAAATTGTAGTCTCGGACATCTGTTGCTCTATACATTTTGGTATAGTCTGAGTCGGACCAAAAGATATGGTTGCCAAAAATAATTTTATCATACCTACTATTTCCAGTCGTGTCGAAAGTTCTAATGTTACACATTTGCTTGAGATTAGCCACAAGAGACTCAATTGTGCCATATTTTTGATGCTCATGTCTACTTGATTGTATTGTCCTTGACATGCCAGGCAGTCGGCAATCCTATCAAGGAAATATGAGAATTTTATAGACAATGTGGTTCCCAAGGCAATTTAATTGAGGCTCATGCCTCTCTCTCTCTCTCTCTCTCTCTCTCTCTCTCTCTCTCAGGTGTGCTACTCAAGGCTAACGCCTCAATCACTAAAGGCGTAAGCCTCATTCTGTCCCAAAAAAATTTCAGCCTCAGTATTACTTTCTAGTGCCCAAGACTTGAACACCCCATTTGTATGAATTCTTGAAACCCCATTTGTATGAATTCTTGAGATCTGTTGCAGACAAATGTGCCCCAAGTTCATTGTAGCTTTCACTGACCAAAATTTGATAGCATTGAGGTTCAGGGTTGATGATCCTCGGCATCTTTAACCCAGGTATCCAACTCTATCAGAGTCTCTATTCATGATTGAAGTTTGAGAAGAGTAAACGGTCAGGCTAAAACATAAAGAGCTATACTTCCCTGCTGTGCTTTCATTCTGTCAACCTCGTGTGATAGTGGACATAACCCATACATCCCTAACTACTTCGTATAGAACAACATACTGAAGTGGAAACTAAAATTTGGGTTGTGACCATAATTATACTTCCACCATCCGTGTCTTCATACTTGTGATATCTTTATTTTAATATTGGATTTCACCCCTGTTTTGTGGTTGCACATTGGTGTGTCCTTGTCTTCTGCTTTAGTCGTGCCTTAGTTTTGGCATATGCATCTACACTTACTAAAGTTACTCACACAGCACATATTATCTCTCATCCAGCAGCTGCACCTGATTATCTCATTCAGCAGCTACATCTAGTTTGACCTCCATTTAGGAGCTGTTATGGTATCTAGTCAAAGCTTCAACTACCAATTGCTTGACTTGGCTCTGATTATTCCCAATCCAAGCATGAAGTGAACTAGTAGAAACACTCTTAGCTTTTAAGTGTTCAAGTAGGACTCACTCAAATTGTCCAGTTATAATGAACAGCAGTATCATTCTATGGCCTTTGAACTCTGTCTAGATCGAACTTTTTTACTTATTCCGTAAACTGGATTTTAAGTTGGTTTACTTGTGTATATACTTAGTTCACTATATGACTGGGCACGAGTTTTTTATTGTGTCTAAGATGTCATATACATGATAAGTGAACAGTGCTATATTTCATTTCGGTAAATAATACATATATACATGCTTTTAACAGGTTAGGTTTGATGGTAATGGGAGGCCTTATTTTGGCATCCTTTATGACATGTGCTGCAGAGCACCTTTCAGTTAGAACATTTATGAGGGGTTATGAAGAAAAGGATGCACAAAGAACCAGGAACATTTGTTCTTTCTGTTAGTAGGAGGCTACTTTTCATGTTGTTAGTTAACCGTTATCGGCTGCTTTGTTGTTTTGTCTGTAATTTGTTTTAAACATTTTCTTCCCTATAATTTAATTGTAGAATATTGTGGAAAATTTTGCATTTCTCGCTCCCTTTTGGGTAGTCTTTTGCAATTTTCATGAGAGAACAATATTTACATTACTGTTGGATATAATTTATGCTTGTTACAAGCACTTGGGTAGATTTTACCTCGAAACTGACTTGCAAGGGTAGGATGCTTAATATTTTTACAAGCCAACACATCTAGCCTTTCACAAGCTATGTGGGATAAAGCAGTAGTTACAGTACGCCACCTTCAGAATTGACGTCAATGGTTGCCGAAACAGCCATCTAAAGATTACTTTCCTGGTGCTCTATCCCAATTGAGGGTCCATCCAATAAGCCACAAGGGGTGCTTGCTGTAATATCACTTTTACAGACTTGGGTAGAAATCATTCTGAAAATCGGTTTGTAAAAGAGTTCTCAATATGCTTATGGTCCCGAACAAGCAACGAAGAAGCGCTAGCAGATGAGATTTTCTTCGTGGAACTTGAAGTAGCTGTTGCATTGCTATTTCACATGTAAATTGCTGTTTTTTTTTTTAACAATTTTTTAATCTACGATTTCTTCTTGCTTTAAGATTGTTGTATGCAATGCTTGCAAGTAACATAATTTGGCCTCGGTGGTGCTCTGTGGCGTCGCTCAGTGTCATCAATTAGTTAAAATGAAGAAGAAACAATTTTAACCAATTGACCTCAAGTGTCACATAGACAGTTAAGTTATCGAATAAGAGAATGAGCGTAATATAAACACGAAAGATATAGAAACATGCTATATTACGGAAATAAAGAAAAATAATCCATTAATTTTCTGAGTTTATTCTTTATAACTTTTGGTCCTCGCATGTTACATCTCAATTTATTTCAATCAAAGTAAAAAATTATTTAGTTAAAGTCAAAGATGGATCGAAGTTCGACCCCTAACAACATCCATCACTAACATACTTCATGTATCTAGTACACTAAAGAGATTGAAAATGAAGCGCGCCCCCGTTTGATGGGGATGGTCCGACTCGGACTTTTGATGCAGTGTTAAGAGGGAGTTTGAGGTTACCCCAGAGTATTTTCAGCTCGGTTTCATCTGAGGCAAAGGATTTGTAGAGGAAATTGATTTGTAGGTACGTCTAGAGACAACGATCTGCCGATCAAGTCCTAAGTCTCTCCTGAAATTGTATACGTGTATGAGAGCACCTAAAATCTTTAGGTTCATGTCTCGATGTCATCTATTCGATAGTGTACCATAAGAGACGCTTAGAATCTTGACACATTAATACTGTTAAACTGCATAAGAATTTTAGGAAAGTGAAAAAATAACTTAGGATTCGTTTGATTACAAGGGTGAAAAATGGGTAGAAAGAAAATGAATTCCAGAGAAAGTAATTGTCTAGAAATTATTTTGCAGGGAATTATTAATTAAGTGTATTTGATTA
>CAIGRK010127630.1:0-10208 GCA_903798315.1 Fraxinus greggii
GGGGGGGGGGGGGTCGCATGCTGAACATGGTGGTTTTGCCTTAAAATTACCACTTGCAATTATATGAGCATGTTAATTTATTTTTATCAAACCTGAGAGATCACGCTGCTCATTTCTATAGTATATTCATTGGATCTATTTTATATATTTGAGTGCTAGGAATTTTTTACTGTCCAAGTAATGTGTTGAAATCTTTCGAGGTTATATGCTCGAATTATCGGCGTGAATGAGCAGATCTTGTATGCCAGACTGTTTGCTGGACGAGGTCTTGAGATTTTAAATTATTATCTTTGCCTCAAGACAAGTTCCATATCACGAATTGGCTTCAATATTTTTCGTTTAACCAAAGCATATATATTTAATTGTATGACTAGATTTTGTTTAAAAATCGTCACTTTTGCAGGAAATGACACTAATTGCTCAACTAAATTTTTGGACATTTTAATCAATAATTCTAAATTGTTATATACAGGAGCTATGAATTGATGGAGCAGACTCTCAAAGTTTACGTCTATTCTGAAGGACAAAGACCTATATTTCATCAGCCACCTCTCAAAGGAATATATGCTTCAGAGGGATGGTTTATGAAGCTACTGAAGGCAAACAAACATTTTGTCACCAAAAACCCCAAAAGAGCTCACCTATTTTACTTGCCTTTCAGTTCGCGGGCGCTAGAGGTGACTTTATATGTCCCTAATTCTCATAGTCGCAAGAACATGCTTCAGTATTTGAGCAACTACGTTGATATGATCACAACAAAATATCATTTCTGGAATAGAACTGGTGGGGCAGACCATTTCCTTGTTGCCTGTCATGATTGGGTATGACTCTCACGTGCAGTTGAACTTCATTAATTTTACTTTTTGGCATTCAGGTCCATGGATACAATTTCGCATATATCAGTATAATTAGTTTTTGCTATTTATAGAACTGGTGGAGCAGACCATTCTCTTATTTTTCTTTTAATTACATCTTGCATTTTGTCCATGGACCTACTCAAACCAACTATAATAAACTAAGCTTTATTTCCAAAGTAATTGGAGTCGGCTGGACCGTTTACTTAACACCCTGAGCAAAAGATCTGTACTTTTAACTTTTAAGTTTCAATATTGAAATCTTACATTAATCTATTAACATTGTAAATCTTGTGTTCTCAGGCACCAGCAGAGACCAGGGAGAGGATGTCTACTTGTATTAGAGCTTTATGCAATGCTGATGTCAAAGAAGGGTTCAAGTTTGGTAAAGATGTTTCCCTTCCTGAGACCTTTGTGCGGTCACCTCAGAATCCTCTTAGAGAGCTTGGAGGGAAACCCCCTTCCCAAAGACGAATCCTTGCTTTCTTTGCTGGAAACATGCATGGTTATCTCCGTCCCATTTTGCTGAATCAGTGGGAAAACAAAGATCCTGACATGAAGATCTTTGGTCAGATTCGTAGAGTGAAAGGCCAAATGAGCTATGTCCAGTACATGAAGAGCAGTAAATACTGCATATGTGCCAAAGGTTTCGAAGTGAACAGTCCTAGAGTGGTCGAGGCCATTTTCTACGAATGTGTTCCTGTAATCATATCGGACAATTTTGTCCCACCGTTTTTTGAGACTTTGAATTGGGAGTCTTTCGCGGTTTTTGTCTTGGAGAAGGACATACCAAATTTAAAGAACATACTTCTATCCATCTCGAAGAAAAGATATTTAAAGATGCAGCAAAGAGTTAAGCAGGTACAACAGCATTTTCTTTGGCATACCAGGCCTGTGAAGTATGACATTTTCAATATGATACTTCATTCGGTATGGCACAACCGAGTTTTCCAAACAGTGACGTAGGTCACATGATGCACTTCCCTTCGAATGCTACGAAATGTTCAACTAGCAAAGATGTGGAGATGTTGTAAACTAGGAATAATTTCATAGTTCTAGCCCTGAGCTATGAAATATATTTACACATTTTTTTTAAAAATTTTTGGGTTTCGACAGGCCGAATTAAGTTCTTTTTGCTATGTAAATGTCTCTTCTTCCTGTGTTCTTTGCTGTTTGTGTATTTGTATTTTGAGAGCCGGATGAAGATTTATAGTTGCGGGTTGCTTTTGTTGCACTGTAACGCCGTATTTGCTGCATTTCTGGTAGTGCTTAAATTTTTAATTTATTTTACTTGTATTGCTAAACATCATTTTCTAAGTTATTTTATTTCACTAACAGAATTAGTTTTCTGAAAGTAAATCTTAATTTACTATTTTTAAAAAGTAATTTCTAAGCACGTGTAATAATTTTGTTGATCAGACAATACCACTTGATTTTATTTTTTGAAGTGATAGAAGCAAAAAACGACTTATTTTCACACAATTGAGACGTGACAAGTGTAGCACATCTAACTTATTTACTTATATAACACTCATTTTCATTAATGACGATTTCTCGAGGCGTTCATCTTCTAGTCTTCAGTATCTTTCTTTTTCAATTGTTTAAATTTTTCGATAAAACGGTTCAATATGATATCATTGCAATATATCGTGAATTCTACAATCTTCTCCAATAGAATGAGAATTTTATTGTTATTATTTTGTTGGCTCATTTGACTTCTGAGCAGAGATACCAAACTCATTTTTCAGATTTTTCAACATCAAATTTAAACACAGTTCTAAGATTAAAAATATAATGTTTTCTCAAAAATTAATAGTTATAGCATTATCATTATAGAGTGATCATGGTTTTATTTTTAAATGTTTGCAATAATATCGTTGTTGAGGTGGCCCTAACAGTTGAAAACGATTTTAAGAATGTAGGGTAAAATCGCATTTATTGAAACCAAACGTACAACGATTGTTGCCATGACGATATGATGGCCACGTACACGTAATGGGTGCACCATGCTACCATATTATGGCATGGACCCAATTGAGATGTGACTTGAGCTAGGTGACTAAAAGTTGGAGATTTTTTGCAACAGCTACCAACCTTGCAAAAAATCATTGGACCAAACAATTTACAAATGGCCAAACTTGTTTTGCTTGATCAAGTTATCGAAATGTGATTGGTTGGTCCATCGACTAGGCCTAGTGACTAGATAATTTCATATAGTTTACATTGACTCCTGCATTGGTGCATCAAATCAAATGATATATAATTTCACTTTACATGATGTGACGAAAAAAGATTAATTCGACGAGATGTGCGTATGCTTGTGTTATGAGTTCTTTTTCATTAAACGCAACTAGCTATGAGTCGGCCTAACGGACAATATTTAACTACGCAAGCTCGATTACGAGATAGGATCAATCTACTAACAATGTTGACCTTTTTATATGAATCTCAAAACTCAATATTTAGTACACAATACTAAATATGATTAGATAAAAATTGAAGTAATTGGTAACTGGTTTGGAACCAAAGGTAAAAATTGAAAATTTCAGAATCTTTAAAAGAAAGAATCGACACACTTTTCTTAATAAACAATGTTGATTAAAGGCTAAAATTGCAAGTCTGAGTTGTTAACGGTGAAAAAAAAAATGTTGAAATTTCAAAAAATCATAGAACTAAATATCGTTCTTTAAAAGATGATGGCGAGACTATGAAAAAGTAGGGTTAAGAAGAAAAGAAGATCTTATTGCCGAATTCTATTTCAAAGGGAATAAATAAAGAAAGAAAACCAAACTTGCCATTAAAAGACTTGAAAGTTTCTTACAGATTTTCGTCTACCACAGTGGAAAGGGAAAAAAATGCATATACACACACGGAAAAAAAGAGAGGGTGAGATGAGAAAACACAATACTAATCTCAAATGTTTTTCGTTTGAATGACATAAGATGGGACAGTTAAAGTTTTGTTCAACTCTCTTGAAATATAGTTATATCATCTACAGTAGTTTATGTTACGTTTTTACAACTTTGATAGTCGTTTCTTCTCTTTTATTGATAGTATTTTCGTGATCTGTTATGCCTTGAAAAATCAGGACCCAAGAAGGGGCCCAATTAGCCTACGTGGCGAACAGCTCAGCAGCTTATACCTCATACACTGGCATAGCGTAACTCAACTACACACAGGCGAATCGATTCGGGCGTGAACGGGTCCCGTCTTCCCTTACATAGAACACCTGGACCGACCCTGTTACATGCATGTCCCATTGCAAAAGTCGGTCCACGACGAGGCGGTGACGAGATCTCACACCATGTGAGTTGACAAGACAACTCACTCCCACTGTCGCTGCCGCCATCCTACTTGGTCAAGTCTCAAGTACAAGCTAGGCTTTGTGGATACACAAGTGATCTTAGTATTTAATGTTGTGATTGATTGATGTATATGATAAGAGAGGGAAGTCGTTTGGATGAGGCCACGTGCACTATCATCCAGTGGACTCCATTCATTCTGTCCAAATATAAAAGCTTACACTTAGTGTCATTCAAAAGTAATGCAAGTTTAGACTCTCAAAGTTATATTAACTGACTTGATCGTCGGAATGCGCGCAGCCAACTCCACCCCTCTCAAAGAAGGCTACGTGTGACTAACGGTTAGTCCAAGTGTGCAGGAATTCAGCTTGCGTGGACGTGAGAAGCTTTGGAATATGTAGCCACATCACCGATACGTTTTTTGAGGCCAACATGATTCTTAAATCTTTTATACTTTCATGATATTTGTTAAAACTTTAAATTTTTGGTTCCTTGTTTTTTTTTTCTTTCGCCTTTTGACAACATCTGTCACGCAGAAGAGCTTCCAAAAATTTATACAACAGTGCTTATAGAGATGGGTAATCCACTTTTCATAACCAATGATTTTATTTGCAATAATCTTATCCAACTCTGCCTTAATCAACAACCTCAGTTAATACTGTCTCTTTTTTTTCTTTTCTCTTTTCTTTTTTTAATAAGAATCAATAGGGATCTTTACGTGGCTCCGGATAGCAAGACAAAACTTTTGGTCACACATCCGTATAAGCCTATGTAACAAGTACTATTTTATGCCTCCAAGTTTTTTCCCCTTCCATGGTTTGGGCTCCATTATTTCACGTTATAATGCAAGAAATAATATTTTTTAAAAAATGTGTGATTAAAAATAAAAAAAAAATTAGATTTACGTATAATATTATTTTATTAAAAAATGTGTGATTGATAAAAATGGAGAGAAATAAATTTTAATTTATTAGAAGTCAAACACGGACTTGTGGACCCATTGCTCAGATCTTCTACTTGTCCACTTTGTGTTTGTACGTATACATATGATGATTTCACATGGAAAATTCTGCCTATCCCGACTTGGGGACAAGCTAAAAAACAGGGGTTCCATTATCAGCCCCCCTCCAAATGACGCCCCTATTTTTTAGCCTAACCGGTCCCTAAGTCGGGACAGGCTGCACCTCTCATATCACATTGTAAAAGTCCTTACTCATCAAGTTTTTTAAGAAATTATTATTGCATCTACATAAAATCAAATTTATATATCAAAATCAAACTCTCTCTACTAAAAACCTATGACATATAATTTCATTATCAAACGACAATAAATTTCGTATTATAAGACCGTACCACTAATCGAATCGATGTGTGTCTTTAGTAATAAAAAAAAATATCAAATTTAAATACACATTTTATAGGATCTACAATTGCTTATTTATGTCATATTATAATTTTAGTCTATATTTGACTTCCATTAAATTTATAATTTATTTTTCTCTTTCTTCTAATCAACTATATATTTTTTAATAAAATAATATTATACATAAATTCAAAATCTTTTATTTTTTTTTAATCACACATTCTTCAAAAAATTATTATTCCGAAATACAGTTTTCTCAGATTCTCGTTATAATAGGGCCAAACAACTTGTAATTTTATCTATCCAAACAAGATCCTTGTGTGAATTGCTTCAAGATATTTAGCGATAGTGACAATGAATAATCTCTGTGTCGTTAATTATAGAGTTGGGGAATTATGTAAGTGTACATTCCAAGATATACATCTTTATTAATATTGTGTAAGAATTCTAAAAAATATTGGACGAAATAGTGAGTATTTTTAAAAATTGTTCAATAAAAAATATGTCAAATAAGTCTTCCCTAATAAAATCTGCGCAATAAACCCTGTACAGTTATTGGGAAATGATAGAAAAGAATGGGTCTGGTCGATCAAGGGTGCATACAATATATTCCTTCCATTTCTGTGCTAAAGTCTGCAACTTCTTCAAGAACCTATCTTCTCAATTCCCCACGCACCCCCACCCACTCGTTATATAGGGTATGTTCGGTAGAGATTAAAATCGGATTAAAATTGAAAAATTAGTCGTTATTGTTGATTTTTATTAGATAAGTAGAATCCAACAACGACTATATTTTCAATTTTAATTGGCTTTTAATCTATACCGAACAAGCCCATAGTGTACATCTGTGTGTGTCAGTGTGTGTATGTATGTATCTTTCTCTGTCTATATATCTCTCTTTCTGCTAGTTCGTGCAACCCACTAGTACATTTCCTAGTATAGTGACTGTAAAATCATATGCGCACAGAGAATTTGCACTAGAGCACCGGTAGTTTATTAAGAATATGAGTTCTGAAACTCAAAATTCAGAGCCTGAAACCAGTTCAAACTCATCCCCGTCCTTGTCATCAACTCCCGGAGCATTTCAAATTCGATCTGCTGTATACACCCAGCAGAAGCCACCTGCAGTAGATGCAGAAGCTACCAAGAAAATCAAAAGAATCAGGGATTCTAGCGGCGGCGGCAGCAAACACCCGGTCTACCGGGGCGTCAGGATGCGCAACTGGGGCAAATGGGTATCTGAAATCCGCGAGCCCCGCAAGAAATCACGCATATGGCTCGGAACTTTCCCCACACCGGAAATGGCAGCCAGAGCTCACGACGTGGCGGCGTTAAGCATTAAGGGAACCTCCGCCATACTCAACTTCCCCGAACTCGCCGGTGCATTTCCTCGGCCGGTTTCCTGTAGCCCACGAGATGTTCAGGCGGCTGCAGCCAAAGCAGCTGCAATGAAGAAGTTTGATTTATTCACGTCCCCCTCATCTTCATCAAGTACTTTATCATCTTCTCCTCCATTGTCATCTCTGATTTCTGCTATAGACCTTTCAACTACATCAGAAGAGTTGAGTGAGATAATAGAATTACCGAGTCTGGGATCGTGTTTTGACTCGCTAGAACTGAGGAATGATTTCGTGTATGTTGATAACTCGGTGGTGGATGGGCGGCTGGACCCTTCTGCGCCGTGGTTGAGCGGTGGTGATGTTGATGATGATAGTGGTGTAATTTCAAGCTTCAGCTTTGAATCCTTGTCGTGGAATTATTAATTTTGTATTTATGTTGTTTTATGTCTGTGTGTATTTAGGCAATTAGCCCTTTTCATTTTTCATTGTAGGCTAAACTTTTCTTCTTCCCGCCCCGCCCCCACTAAACTTTCTCGAGTTTTTGCTTGTGAAGCTCTTTAAAGAATCTAACTGTACAGTGTTAGACCTCAGAAAATCCCTCTACTTTTTGATGTATTCCAGCAAGTACTTTGTCAGAGAAACAGATACACGAGTGGCAAGTATTCATTGGCTGTGGCTGCCATCTGTTATGTTATCTGTACGAGGACCTTATTTGTTCAATTGTTCCATTAATCTATCTCGTGTAAGAACGTGTCTTGCTGGTGATTTTTTTGGCAGTGTTTGTCTAAGCTTTTCCCTTGCATTGTGAAGGTGGGTGGTTGGTGGCCTTGGGGCCGATTTGCTCGCCTCATGCTTGCACAGGGGTAGTACTAATTTTCTCTGTATTAAATAGGAGACAAAAAAGATGCTACAATTACAGAAAAATTAATTCTGTAAAAATCACATAATACACCCATAGGAGTGGGCCCCATTTTTTTATAATAATATTTTACTCTCCCATGTGAGTATTCTGTTAAAATGACAGAAGAAACAGTTCTGTACACATGGGTTTCTCCTGGAGACGATAAGACTCGAAAAACGATGCATATGAAGCAATTAGATAGAAGATAGCTCAAATTAAAAATTTATTAAGTCACGTCCTGGTTATATCTACTTTTATTCTTCTCAAAAGAAAAATATATAATGATGCAAACGGGTTTGTAACCAGAGCAATCTTATTGACATGTATAACCAAAAGAAGTTATAACCTTCTTATTAGTTTCTAATAAGAGTCCAAATGCAACTCTACAAAATCAATCATTTGTTGTGCTTGCAAGTTTCATCATGGAGAAAAAACGACGAACCAAGGAAGTAATTTATGGCCATAACGACACACACATTCATAAATGTGATTATAGATACTTTCCTTAAGATGCAAATCGAAACAAATTTGACTCGAGGCCTAGCTTGTAAAGGCAAGGCGTCACGGGTGATATGCTAAAAAAGTTTAACATGACGACCTTATATACATAATCGATAAGACTAGCCATTCAATTAATAATGCATCGTCATACCTACCAATTGTCCTATTATGCAACGTGGCTTCACAATTTGTATTATTTATAATCATTGTACTATATAAATCATATCACAATATGACCCCATTACATGTAACCCTCTAATGAACCCTTTTTGGTTTGTCTTCCATTCATGTTTGCTTTCATCCTCTATATATGTCTCCACCATGCATCTTTTTCCCCTTTTTGAGTTTGTTGATTTTATTAATTGAAAAATAAATGAGGTGAAAAATATCGATAAAATTAGAAATATAGACCATTTGAATTATTCCTTACTTTTATCTCGAGTTTCAAAGTTCTTTCTTAAAACGTTAATCTTGTGAAAAGGAGTCGCTCAGACATTTATACGTAGATTGTTGATTTTATATTTAACTAAACGATGTGAATTTTTATAATTTATCGTTGGCATTGATATTCATGTCCCACAACATGATAGCTTTAGACAAATTGAATTATTATTTAACGCTTTTGGACTTTGATACTATATAAAGTATTGAAATTCGTTCTTTTGTGCTTCTTGGACTTACTCTTTTGATAGATATTTTCTAAATTTGAAGACAAAAAAGAACAAATAATTGCAGGATATTCCCAAAATAAATATTATTGTTTATAATTTGGTAAGGATATCTTTATTGGATCTTTGCCAGTATAATTTTGAATATGAAGTTATTGGAAATTCCTTCGTATTAAGGGCAATTTTTTAATTAATTATTTCAAATAATCACGTGTTTCTATCGCTAATCTCTTTTAATTTAACTCTTAAGTTGCTTATTTAAGTGAAAGCTAATACCAACTCCAAATTCTACAATATCTACTTAATTTAATGTTAACTTTCAATTATTTTAATCAAATCATTCAACTAATCATTCCCCGACATTATGTATTATATTGTTTTAAAATTTTATTAAAATTATTAATTAAGGAGAAGCAGGATCACAAGAAATAATTAAAATATGTTTATCTAAAGCATGAGATTTTCGTCAACATGGTTCTGACTGAGTTCAATCACTCTATATATCCAACACTTTTAGAAGGCAAAATGCATTTATTTTCTTGGTCAAAAATCGAAATTACCCGAATACATCGAGGCGAATTTTCAACGACATTTTATTCCATAATTTATTATAATATTTTACATGTATCGAAATTCACAAGTCAATCCAGAACATATTCTGATATGGTGGTTGGTCGATACGATGATACACTATAAACCCTAATGTTGATTACACAATTTTATATAAATAAAATAATGTTATGGAATTAAATTGTGAATAATACAACTCTCATATATAGGACAAGATTCATAAATGCAAAATTATTACATGAGTTGTAAGGACCTAAGTTTTGGTACAACAAACAATAAAAGGAAAGGGATAGATCAAAGCATTGACGCTAATGAGTCGGTAATGGTGGCAAGTTGTGGCCTCTATTGTTGAACATGCACCTTATTTCATTTTAGGAAAAAACAATTGGATTTATAATGCATCGATGGTTTCTTTAAGCAATATTGGACAAAAATTAATTTATATAAATAAGATTTTAACTTATTTTTGTTCCTTCGTACTACTACTTTCTTCCACTCCCCCCTACCCACGAGTTATAGGTGTCGTATATATGCACCTATAAGGAAAAAGGAGGAAAGGAAATTTAGCCAAGTCCCTGTATGATCCACATTCTTAAATAAAAAAAAAAAATATTTTTTCAATACTCATTTACAATCACACAATCTTCAATAAAATAATATTACACATAAATCCAAAATTTTTCCTTCTTTTTTAATTACATATTTTTCA
>CAIGRK010127639.1:0-15174 GCA_903798315.1 Fraxinus greggii
TTTAATTGATAATTTCCATGTAAAATAAAGTCAAACGAACGTAAAAAGATACAAAATTTTAAATTTTTTGGAGTGAAAAATTATACCAATCAAACACATTTAATTAAAAATTTCCTGAAAAACAAGTTTTAGACAATTACTTTATTTGAAATTCATTTTCTTTCCCCCTATTATCCATATCACAATCAAAAGACCCTAAATTTGTATATCAGTTGAGCTCAGGAGAATCCATGGCTGGTCCAAACCCCACTCTTCAATGTAACCATCTCAACCCCAATTTCCCAACTGTCAACAATGAAATACTTTGCAAACCATTAATCACAATGATAGACCATTGCTCACCCATCACGATAGACAAATCCATGCGCAAATGCTCCGAAATGGTCTCCTTTTTTATCCCTACCCAACAAGCAAATTCATTTAAGCGTCTGCTTTGTCTCAATTATCCAGCATTTAGATGCACGAAAGTGTTCGATCAAATTCCCAACCCAATTCTCTACTTAGAAGTTAGAACGCTCTTATTCGTGCCTACTCTTCGAGTCCCTAACCTATTCATAGCTTCTTGATGTTTATTCTGTTAACTTATATGTAGTGAGAATCCCAGTAAGTTTACTACNATCTCAACCCCAATTTCCCAACTGTCAACAATGAAATACTTTGCAAACCATTAATCACAATGATAGACCATTGCTCACCCATCACGATAGACAAATCCATGCGCAAATGCTCCGAAATGGTCTCCTTTTTTATCCCTACCCAACAAGCAAATTCATTTAAGCGTCTGCTTTGTCTCAATTATCCAGCATTTAGATGCACGAAAGTGTTCGATCAAATTCCCAACCCAATTCTCTACTTAGAAGTTAGAACGCTCTTATTCGTGCCTACTCTTCGAGTCCCTAACCTATTCATAGCTTCTTGATGTTTATTCTGTTAACTTATATGTAGTGAGAATCCCAGTAAGTTTACTACCCTTAGGGGATCAAAGACTTGGCCGACCTCTCAGATTTTCAGGTTGGAAAGGGACGGCTTCATGGAATGGTGGTCAAGTCGGGGTTTATTCTCGACTCGTTTTTGCTTAATCCATTGACAAATAAAGGATATCATTTCGTGGACAACTATGCTTGCTGGGTAGCGAAGTTGGAGGTTTTGATGCAGCTAGAAGTCTTCTTGCTGCAATGCAAGGGCAATCCTAAGGAGACTAGCCATTTTTAATGAGTTGAAGCTTAGCAAGAAGGCTAACCTGATGATGTCGCCTTGTTAGTTCCCTGTCAGCCTGTGCTCAATTAGGGGCGTATGGATTTGGGTGGGTGGATCCATGTGTACATAAAAAAGAGGGTGTTAGGTTAAATTGTTCTCTCATTACTGTGCGGACTGATATGTATTTTAAGTGTGGAGATTTGGAGAAGGCGCTTGAGGTATTTCATTCAGTTGCCAAGAGAGGTGTTTGTATGGTGTGCTACAATTGCTGGTTTGGCAATGCATGGTTTTGGCAGGATGCAATATAATTGTTCTTGAAGATGCAAGAAGCCAAGGTTGAGCCTAATTCCGTAACTTTAACCAATTTATTGTCTGCCTGCAGTCACTCAGATCTAGTTGAGGAAGGTAGAGATTTTTTCCGCCAAAATACAGCTAGTTGATAAAATCGTGCCTGGTGTGAAGCACCATGCTTGCATGGTTGGTCGAGCCAGGTCTGTTGGATGAAGCCATGGAGTTTATCAAGAAATGCCTATACCCCGGCTACTGCTGTTTTGGGGGCTCTGCTTGGGGCCTGTAGACTTCACAGGAATGTTGATGTAGCTGAACATGCATGTGCTCGCTTGCTAGAATTAGAACCTCAAAATCACATAGCTTGTCTCTTCATATAATATCTACGCCAAATCAGGAAAATTGGACAAGTTTACAGGGTCGAGGAAGGTTATGAGAGATTGTGGTTTGAAGAAAGAACCAGGTAGTAGCTTGATTGAGGTTGATGGTATTGTCTACGAGTTTCTAGCGGGAGAAACTCTTGCAATCTTTCCTAGAGAATATACTTCAAGTTGGAGGAAATAGTAGCTAGACTAAGATCAGTGGATCATGTACCAAATAAGTCACAAATACTGCATCTTGTTGAAGAAAAGAGACAAGGAACATGCATCATATCTTCACAATGAGGCTAGCTGTTGCCATTGGACTTCTATCGAACCCATCGCAACCTATTTGGGTTGTGAAGAACATTTGACTTTGCGGAGACACCCACTCTGTTGCTAAGCTCATATCTGAACTTTACAAATAGGGAAATAATTATTCGAGATCAATGTAGATTGCATTGTTTGAAAAGGAGGATATTGCTCTTACAAGGATTATTGGTGAATATTGTACTCAATTTGCATCTATAAATTTGTTCGTTCTTGCATGAACTGAACCTTGAATTTGAAAGCATTGAAGCCAAGGACTTCCATGTATACCTTCTTCAACTAAAGGTATACGAAAGCACAATTATACAAAACTCCATAGGCAAGAGAATTATAATAGGTTAAGACGCCAAATTTCAGCCAGTCCACCATTCCTGTCTAAGCAAGTGTAGGTAATTGCTGTGACATTTGGATATCATATATTATACAGTTTTCTTCTGGGATTTAGAAGTACAGTTTACAAACTTCATACAAAGGTCTCCAAACATTATTTTCAAAAAAAGGGGGTAAAGTTTGTGGTGGATAGCAGTCTAAAAACTTCCCAACAAAAGCATACTTGACTAGAGGCATTCTCTATGCCAGTATTCCACAGCATTGACCTGGCAAAACCGAAAATTTAGCATTCCGTATCATTTTGCCAAAAATTCATCACAAATACAGCAGCAATTGAAGCAAAAATATAATATTGTAATCACCACGTATATGCAGAGAAACCAAGCTTATCCAAGAAGTCAAAAACCAAAGCCAAGGAGACAGGGCATGTTCGGCAAAGTTTTTAAATGCTTATAAACTGGTCATATATCATTTTTAATCACATATTCTTTAGATCCACAATTTTTATCTACTTTTTAACCACATATTCCTCGGGACACACTGCTTATAAGCAAGCACATATGTAATATTCAGATTTTTGTAGTTATTAAAAGGATGCACGCTCGATTGTCGACATATATACGTACTGACATCAATGTACAGCTATTTTTTCGGCAGTGGTACATATACGAATTTGATAATAAGAAGCCAGAATTAGAAATTTGTAATAAAGATCTGCCTCATATAAAGATAGCATTGATATACTTGGTAAGTCTGTATGGCGAAGGACTGAATGTGAAATGACCCACTGCTTATCAAAGGAAATTGAATTGAAGTTTTACCTCCAAAACTGCAAGCAATAATATAATTCTTAACATAGAATCAGATAGTACTGGATGCAGATGTAAGAAGTCCCAAATGTTCCGTAACATTGTTCATATGCTTCATCGTATCCCATTCGCCTTCTTGCCCTATCTTCTGATCCTCTTCCTCTCCAGTACCACATCCCAATGCACCAGAATTGATCTCATCAGTATCCTCAGTTAGGGGACTTGCCGAAAGAAATTGTTCCCAGAAAACATCATTTATACCTGGCAGCTTAGGGATCTCGTCTAGCAAGATATCAATGTCAAGATCAGATGAAAATCCATCAGGTACAACTGGCATAGGCCCATCTACCAATCCTGCCATTGCATCCATATGCCCTGCATCTCTAGACTCAACTCCATTAAGAGGCGTGTCTAGGTCATCATGCTTTTCTGGATAGATTCCTTGTGTTTGAGGAAATTCTGGCAACCCAACATTCATTTCTTGAAATGGAGTACTTTGTTTCTTCTCATGTACCAAACCAGAGGAATTCTGGCCCACAGATATGGCAGCTGAAGGACAGTTGAAAGAAAATCCCGATTCTGATACTGCTTGTGATTGTGAAGAAGGTGGTAAAACCTCTGAAAGGGTCACCCCGGACATTCTATTGGAGGAGCTACCGCTGTCTGCTACACCAGATGGAGGCTGGACATTATCAATCAAGTAACCATTAGGGTTGTTAACTTTTGATTCAAGCCTCCCAGTTGCATTCATCTTTAGGATTTGCCGCAGCATGGACTTTGCAGCTTCATTCATCAAAGGCTGGTACTTGACCATCTGTCCATCAGGCGACACTGTATTAAATTTTCCACCTAAGACTTCCTCTTCCTGAGTGGGAAGTCTCCTTTTCTTATTACCTCCAGAGATGCGTCTGGTGCTTTCATTTTGATCACGCACCAGCTGGGCTACAAATCCAGGGCTATGCATGGCTTTTGCAAGGAATGACATCATTTGTTGCTGGCGCTGCTCCATTACGTGAACACGCTGCCCAACGGTTTGCAATTGGTTATCTGTCGATTGCTGCTGCTGCCTTAACCTGACAAGCTCCTGCATGAGAACATTCTTATCTCTTTTCAGTCTTTCGACATCTTCCTCTATTCCAAATTTTCCAACTTCAACACAAGACCCAACAGATGAACTCTGAAATTGGGAGGGTTGCTGATGTTGTGTATGGGAAGATTTCCTCCTACTTATGCTCTTCAAAAGGTGCTTTTGGCCTCTTAGGAAACCCTCATTTGCAAATTCCCAGCTGTCTGGGTCAACTTTCTTGAACCCCTGATTGGAAAGAGGAAAGCAAACTATAAAAATATTATAGTTGTCCAACAACATGATATGGCCATTCAGAATGAAAAAGAAAGAAAACATATCTCCATTTCCTAGAAGACCCTTATGACAAATAGCCAAGATACTGCATGAAACTAAGGACTGATTCAACAGAAACATGGCCAATTCTTTTCCCAAAACATGATTAATTGGGTTCTCAACTCCAATCGTTGTACTAAAAACCATGGATGTACAGAATATAGTGATCCCAAATTCCTGATGATTTTCATTATTTTCAAGAATTGTGTTGTACATCCAATTTAGCTTCCATAATCCAAACACGATAAGTGTTCCAAATCAGACACGCTAGATTGAAAGTTTTTAATACAAATATTGATGAGAGAGCATGTTTGGGAGACCATGATTCAAAGTTAACGATCCAGTGGTTCTCAAAAGCACCTTTCCATATCAGTCATGGCGTATTGGGATGGTATCAGCTGATAAATAAAATGAAAGAAAGTTGTTCCTCAATAATCAGATGGGAAGAGAACTTGCAGAGTTTTCCTTCTCTGTCCACTCAAACCATCTCCAGAACCTAAAATTTGGATTCCATTAACAAAAATAAAAAATCAGGCCAAATCTGAGCAGCTACTCGAACTGTGGAATTTTGATAATCATCCTGCTTGTGACTCTCAGAGATAATCTGGTCTCTGTAATATGTAATCCTCTGAAGCAGTACTAACTTAGCTAAATACCCATATACAAACATAAAATATTGATCCTCGTAACCTAGGGCAACTGGCCAAGTACCTCCAATAATCATTTAAAAAATTGAAAATTCAAAAACCCACAAAAAAGCGATGCTCACATAAGTGTTGAGCTGGCGAACGAAGCTGGAGAAGTTATTGTGCTTGAAATATTTAGGCAAAAGATCCCTGGAAAATTCAGGCACGTTCCACACCACGAAGCTATTATTGCTCTTGCTCCAAGACACCACCGAATCTGTCGTTGGATCGTCCACCATATCGTATGTCTTGCTCAGAAATGGCGGCGGCGCAGACGATGCTGATGGTATGCTCCCAACACTCAACCCTCCTCCTCCTTCTCCTCCTTCTCCTCCTTCCATTTCTTCAACACCCCACCAAAGTTTTCAATACTATATAATTGTTAATAACTTCGAGTAATTGAAAGGGTTAAAAATGAAAACCGAGGGCTAGATCACAGGAGAAATTTCACTGTCTGTGAGTGAGTGTGTTTTTAATGCACAAAGCGGTGGAAGATTGGTGTGAAAAAAAAAAAACAAAAATAGCAGACGCGAGAAGGGTCTAAAGATTGAAGCGGTTGATTGTCTCCAGCGAGGCATCCTTCTTTTCTCAACAGTCCTTCTACTTCTCTCATTTTACAATTCTCACAACCAGAATAATTTTTTAATAAGCACCACAGAAAAATTAACCAAAGAGTTAATTATTTGAGCCAGTTTGAACCACATTATTATAGAATGAGAATGAAAAATATAGCCGTTATTGGATCCCACACAAGAGAAAAAAATTCAAAATTGATGATTTGATGTGATGTATAATAATCATATTTTTTATTTTTATAGATGAAAAATGAGAAACAAACAGGGGCTTGATTTCACTAATGGCTACTAAAGTTCAAGAAAATTTTCAAATGTTTGACCCATTTAGTCACTATATTTAGATATTCTTAATTTTTTACACAATTAGTCATTCATTATCCCGATTAATGTCATATGCATCATAGTAGTTTTTAAGTCTTCACATGAATTAAAAATTGTTAAAGCGACCAATTCCTTCTAGATGGCTTCCGATTTTAGCTTTATCACGACCTTTACGGTTTATGAACAAAGAAAAATATATTTAGAGTTGAAGTGAACAATTTGGTAATTTTAGTAACTGGACGCTTTTCAAGAATTGTCGTAATTTCAAGCCATGGACAACGATAATTGATCGATGTCAATGTTTAATACGCTCAATGTCGAATAATAGAATGTATGTGGATAAATGAGTGACTGATTTTTTAACATTGTCTATGGACAAAGAGAAAAATCATGAAAAAGTAATGTAATGACCAAATTGAAATTTTACCACAATAGTGTCCATTTGTGAAATTCTCAGTAAATGAAGTTCCTTCTTTCTAACGTGGCAGCATCTGCAGACCCTATCTGTATCCAATATTTCACCTTAATTTATTCATTTCGCAATACAATCCATCCACTCATTCAATTGGCGTCTATGTGGTGTGGGTTACCAGAAACACAGGAACGAAGATGGTAGTAGTTGCAGTTAATTGCATTCCTATTTCGAGGGTTTTCTCCCCTTCTTCCCGCCCTTGTTCCTTTGGCGGGAAAGCTTTAGATTTGCAGCTAAGGCCGTGTAGCCGACGTCGCGATGGGGGATTATGTAAAGCGAGTTTAATAATGGATCCTAATTCTTTCGAAGTTGGAAGGCTTATTGGAAGCTATGGTTTCATGAATATCACTAGGTTTGCAGTAAACCATTCTTCTTGTAGATTTGCTCTTCTTTCCATAGAAAATTGACTGAGGAATGTTATTTGCAGTTACTCGGGGTTACAGCCAGGGATGGATATGGAATATACTCCAGCGGATATAGGGAGATTAAGAGTTCAAGATGTTGGAGAGGGCAGTGTTAAGATCAGGTGCATTTCCTTTCCTGATTTGTTGGTAAACATGGATGAATTTATGAACTAGAGAATGGCATTAGACGCTATTTCAAAGGATTTAAATAAGTTTTCATTATGTTTGCTGCTTATACTATCTGTAGCAGTCATTTTGCAGGCTTTATGAGGGAAGAATAGCTCAGGGTCCACGTCGAGGTACCCCAATTATTTTCAAGGTGATTATTGTTGTCACGTATTTCTCTGAACCTTGTATTGCAGTTTTCTATTTTTTATTTTTATTTTTGGATATTTGGTTCTCTATGTTTTGCTACATTGATTTAATATTAGGATGACAACTTATGAAGTTCTCTGACAAGGACTAGGCGAATAGGACAATATATTTTTTCCTTAAACAGAAAGTTAATCAGTTTCTAAAGCGCATTGTATGTATTTCATGCATATTGTACAGCCTGGATATGAGCATATGGAGCATTGAATCATCGCACTTAGCGATGTGGTATTAATTCAGACTCAGAGTGTGCATTTGATGATATTTTTATACTAAATAATGCATTCTGTTCATAGATTCTAGGTACTCCAACTTATGTGCTGGCTTCTTCTTGTTTATTCTGATAAGTAATTACTCATTATCTGAACCAAAAATTCCATGAAGGTATATCCTGGTCAACAAGTTGGTGGTGCTGAAGCGGACATGATGGCTGCAAACGAGTTGAATGCTCATGCTTCTCTTCAAGTAATATAACAGCTCTTAGTCTACAAGCATTTATGAACTCAATCGTTAGTACATTTCTGTTGGTCTGGGAACTTTGCCTGTAATTACATTTCTGTTGGTCTGGGAACTTTGCCCGTAATATTTTACATGTCTGTGCTTTACAGAGCAGTCCAAAAGCTGCCACCTGTCAGAATATTCAAATACTTCTAGGAGGATTTGAAACCAAGACAGGGGAACAGGTCTATGTCATCTAAGTTTCACCTTTATGTAGATTGCATCTTCTTCACTTTCTTGAGCTAAATACATTTATATGTGATAAGTTATCTACAGTGGTTAGCTTTCCGGAATGATGGAAAATATAGTGCTGCCGATTATGCAAAGGTAACAAGTGAAAAGATGTCAAAATATCTGGGAGAACAGAATGTTTGGAATCCTTTTGAAAAAGATGTAACTATAAAGAGGAGAAGCAACTTCGTTCTAAAGTTGCTTCAGGGTGCTATGAGAGGCCTGGTCTATATGCATGACCACGACAGATTACACCAAAGTCTTGGACCTGCCTCTGTCGTTCTCAAGTGCGTGCCTGAGAAATAAAGTTTAGCTAACAAATAACAATTCATCTTCGTTACTTGCTAGAAAATACTCTCTACTAATTTGAACATTATGCATTCATCTATCTTACAAATAGCAGTACAATGGTTGAGAAAGATTCGGCTTATCTAGTTCCACGGCTTCGGGATCTTGCCTTTTCAGTTGATATAAGGTATTTCATGGTGTAGATTGTCTGCATCATACCAATGCACAACCAGGTTAATTCTCTTCTGGTGAAATATAGATATATTCTGAAACTGCACTTAGGTGCTCTATCTTTTTCAAGAGTTCTCTTTCTACCAATTACCACCACAGTGAGCACACTGTGTCAATATGTTTATAATGTATGCATGACATATGTTTCTTCATGTATATACTCATAGACTGATATTGATAGATCAATTTTTGCTCCGATGGAACTAGGTTCGGGATGCTGCACATCAAAATTATTTAATAAAAAAAGATCTTGAGGTGTAATGATGGAGTGTTGGAACTAAGGGCGGATAAAATTCCAGGAACCCCTAGATGGTTCAGCTCAGCTCAGCTCGGTTCCGTAAAGAAAAAAGTTCGTTTTGGTCAAACTGAGAACCGGCCTGATAGGTTCAGTTCTTGAGATTGAGAGCAGAACCAGAAATTGGAATCGGGGCGACTTCTTTCTTCTCTCCATTTTTATCCTCTCTTTAGTCCCATATAATCCTTAACCTAATAGAAACCCCCCATTTCAAACATCATAGGTGAGATTAAAAATTTAAAATAATACCTAATTTGTTCAGAAGGAACTGTTGAGGTGAGCTTTGCAACTCATTGGATTCGTGAATGCTCTACCTAGTTCCACTTGATAATATTCAGACGCTGAGGCAAACAACTTCAAAATACCCTTTTTTTGTTAGCTAGTTACTATATAATACCGTGTACTCGCTGGTTATTACTCTACTTTTATTGTCTGCAAGTAAAAGTATATCCGATAATATATTATGCCGTGTGTCTTTTCTGTTGATAAAAATCTTTTTCTTTATTTTGATTTCTTATCGCTGTTCACCTGCTTTCTTAAGTCTTGGATATGGCTTCTTAAGTTCTTTTCAAGGGATTGAACCCTACTGGAATCGTGCAGTTCGGGTATGGTTAGCCTTGTTCCGGTATGGTTCGGTTCCTGTCTAGCATATAGAACCATTTAGTTCCTTGTGTAAAAGCCCCAGTTGGAACTTTAACCACATATGTATGCTGTTCAGTAGTCTACAACCAAGGTGATGTTTTTGAATTAGATAATTAAGATATCATATTATTGACATTTGACACTACAATTGATGGGTAAACTTCAAGGTGTGTCGTCGGATTTGAAATGTGGATTTGTTGCCTAGGGATGTTGGTAGAAATTCCATTTCTGTGTATCTGAAACGTTAGTACTTTGTGAAGCAAGGACTTCTAATCTTTCTCCCATAACATGTTCCTTCCGCACACCACCCCAGACTAATTGTTAGTTCTTCATTAAGGGTGTGTTTGAGCCACATTATTTTGGAAGAATGTATTTTGGAATAGTAGATTGATGGAAAATGTATGGTTGAAAAAGAAGGAAAAGTTATTGATGTGATGAAAAATATTATAATATTGAAGAATGTGTGGTTGAAAATGAGTAGAAGAGTGAGAATGAAAATTTTAATGTGTACGAAACAGAGCATAAATATCATCATTAAAGGAGACGATCCAAAGTCAATTACTTGCAAGAGAGCCACATGAAAGCTATATAATACCCTTGGATATGCTAACTTATCTGAAAATTCCAAGTCCAATTACGTACATTTGGGACAGATTTAGCCTTTTTCTCTGTGGAGACAATTCTCAATGAGTTTCTTGTAGTTTGTGAGGTATTATAAGCAGGAGGCTAACCATATATTACCAAAATTTAATCAAGGCAAGTCTCATGCGTGTACACTTCACAATTTAGAATGGTCAATTTGTATAAAATCACATGTTGGGGCGCTCCCTCTACCCCGTGCACTTGCGAGGTGAATTGTTTGATCTTTTAAAATCATTCACCTGAATGTGCCTCATATTTTATCTTTTAAGAGGTGAAAAATTTGTTGGTGTTCTAGGTATTCTCAGCAGAAGGAAAATTCAAGATCTCCATCAGATGAGCTTTGGAGACGAGCATCTGCTGCAGGTGCTTTCACCCCTATGGAGAAAAGAGCTTTTGGAATAGCAGATGACATGTGAACATCTTTCAGTTTGTTCTTCTATTATGTTTTGAGAAAAAATAAATATTTTTACACCATTTTTTTTGTGGGGGTTCTTTACAGATATGAAGCTGGTCTTCTTTTCGCATACCTAGCTTTCATTCCATTCTGTGAAGCAGGAGTCATGGACAGTCTTTCGCTGAGAGTGGGTCATAAATTTATCTTAATTTGTTTTCTCATTACGCTTGCTAGACATATTCTGCTCACAATGTTGAACATTTTTGTCACAAACTTGCAGAAGCTTCTGGAGAACACATTCCAGCTTGATCTTGATGCCATGAGAGAGTAAGTTGCGTTACATTTTATTATTTTGAATAGTAATTATCAGAAAGATACATGGGAAGACTAGAATGCATAGGGAAGGAACTTGTCTGAAAGAGCGGACAATCATTGCACTGTGCATATCTATTGTTATTTTCACCATTGTTTTCAAAGACTACATTATGAAATTAAATTGAGATGCAAGATAAAGTACAAACCTCCACTAGCACAAATCTAGGGCTGGGTGCAGGCAAAAGTGCCACACAATTGTACTACTGGAGCTCTTCTAATTTTGGGCTGAGCTCCTCTGTACAACTTCCTGCCTGAACAGTTTTACAAGGCCTTACACATGCACAGCACCCTTAGGAATTTCAATATCTGTGTTAGTGTATCCCGAAAGGGATATATTTGAGGGGGCTATTGGTGTTTTGTGAGAATTTATGGTTTTTTCTCCTTTTTTTAAGAGGGTGCAACCTTTTCTGGCTAAGGATTTATATATATATTTCAATTTCACAAGGGGGGAAAGAGTATTAAAGTTGTGTTGGAGTGAGTGAATAATATAGCTGCTGTGAAAATTAATTGCAGTTTAACAGATAGCTTGTAACTTTATTTGATAAAGAACCTCTAGAGGTTGTAGCTGCTGCTTCTTTTTTTCGTGCGCAAGTATATGTAATTTAGTCTACTTATCTCAAGTTGTCTCTCTTTTTCTTTTTCTATTTCTGGTGGAGTTGGGTGACCGGAGGCTGCCAACAATTTATATTTTTACTGAAGTTATAATTTTGTGCTACCATGATAAGTATTGAAGTTTCTGCGTCGCCCCATTGATTGCTTGTTATTTATTCTTGACATTTTTCCTTTTCGGCAGATACTGTTTGGCTGATGACCGTTTGCTAGAAGCTGTCAAGTTCTTGGATTTTGGTGCTGGTGCTGGTTGGGAATTACTTCAGGTTCAGTGACCACGTAAATATGATGACTAATATTGCTTTCGTTTCTTTCAAGTGCTGAAACTACCATCATACACAAGGCATCCTTCATTAAAGATTGAACTATTTTGTTGTTTACATAGTCCCTCTTCCCTTTCGTTACTTTCATTTATCCCGTGTTTGTCTGATGATGGATTTATTCTATTTCAATAAAAGAATTTCTGTCATGCTTCCATACTTGTTGCTCTGTCTGCATTTGGGGAGGGGGTGGGGCAGGTTGTGAATTGTCTACTTTGTTTAGCTAATCTAGTAAATGAGAAATAAGAATTCAAGAAAGATTGTTTTCTCAACGATTACTTGGAATAATGTCTTCAGTTCTTTTTTCTGTTGGATGTAGGCTATGTTAAATCGTGACTTTCGGAAGAGGCCAATCGCAGACGCTGTATTGAGCCATCGGTTCATGGCTGGTGACTTCCTTTAAGTTGATTCAAAAGGATAAATGTCCAAATATTTTGTATACAATTGAGATCTGAAGAGGCAAGCTTCTCAAGTACAAAAAACTGATGTGTTGAAGACGCTAAAGTTTGTAACCCCTGAGGGCATTTTGGAATTTTTAGTTATTAAAGATTTTGCATCAAGGAGAGTTGAAGAAGTAAGCCCTTTGTTCATTTTGTCTATCTACATTAGGCCCCTTTCTCATTTTTCACTATTCATTGCTTTCAAAAGCATGATTTGCCAATAAGATGGTTGATGATGGGCTGGGAGAAAAGTCGCCAAAAACTTCAGCCCCAGATTGGTTTGGATTAAAAAAAATAAAAATAGATTTTTAGTATATTTTAATAAAAGTTGGTGAAATGTGTGTTTAAAAAGTTGATAAAAATTGTGGATCACATGTAATGTGTGGTAAAAAATGAATTTTTAGAAATGGAGGTTTTGGTGTTTGGATTAGTTGAAATGCTATGAAAGTAGCGACAAACTTAGTTCAACTTTATTGCCGCGAGAGAAGGCAAAATTTTTAGCCAATTCTGTTTTTGGTAGAAATAAACCAAATGAGCAAAGCCATATGGTCTGGATAACTATTCCTTCTAACTTGTTGAAATGGAAAGAAAAATAGCAGCGAAGAATTTCAAACTTTAAAGCATTTTGCACCTTGATACCCATTCTTAAGAACAGAGTTTTCACGTTCTCAATCTTCCATTTTAATTAGCACATGGGTCCTTTGTGGACAATTTTATCCCTTTCTTAGTTGACAAGCCAAAATTGTACAAAAAAGTGAGTTTTATACTCTTTATTTTTGAATAAACAAAAAATTAATTAAAGAAATACGAAAAAGGAAATTTGTATTTATTCTTCTCTACGATTTTTATTAAATTCAAATAAGAAATGTAAAAGTCATTTCTTGTCAAAAAAAAATATATAGATGCTTTCATTCATTTTTACTATACGTCGATTTGGACTAACTTAGTTTGCTCGATTGACTAACTTAGTTTGCTCGATTGGCTATGCTTACTGTCATAATCATTCGTTAAAATGACGACTTTGCCTTTTAGGTTTAAAGTTACATTTTGATTTGGATTACTTATTTTTCCGACGACTAATAACTCTATTTTACGTGAATAGATAAATCATTATTTATACATACCCCTAATCCGCCTTTAATCTAAATCATACCCCTTTACCGATTATTAACTAATCAAGGAAAATGAGTGAAAAATTATATGATTATGCAATGAGCCGAACTAGTAGGTCGTGATGATTAATTTGGCTCCAAGTTTATGTTTCTTCTTCAAATTTTCACAATCTCCTCTAATTGTAGCTTTGAGGTAAGGTTTAAGTCTTCCTCTAGTGTGTATCAATAAACATGAGTAGAAATAACAATTTGCCCTCACTAAACTTGATCTCCGCAGTGCTCACCCCATTTGCGAGAAGGGTTTTCTCATCCCTCGACTGTTTATGCCCAAACCCTAATCGATTATCTAAGTTCTTTAGTCAAATTTCCAAATTGCTTATAGAATTTAACAAAAAAAAAAAAAAAATTGGAAAAAAGTTCGATCGGGGCAGTATACCCGTGTCTCATCTCATCCGGCTTCTGCCCTTGCACTCGCTCCGCATGACCTCATCACCTTGCCGTAAGCTGGGTTGAGCATCCCACCATGTCCTACCCTATTGCCATCACTAATTATGAATTTAGATAACAACCTAAAAATTCCGACTAAACTTAAATGAGATTTTATTTCTTATCTAATTTTATCTCAATCGAATATATGCAGAGCTCCAAATTCTTCTATTTGGCCAACTTGACTATTCATGCATATTTCTCTTTACAATTATGCTACGTGTACACTATTGAGTAATGTTATTTAGCTCCATTAAAGTTACAATCACAATTTAAGTAGCGTTAATATGACATTAAATGATATGTGGGGCTACACATCATTATTCGTGCACTCTTGTATATATTTTTTTTTACATTTACGTCACACCATTATCTCATTTGACAACAATTTTTTTCTCTCCTGTCCTGATTATGCCATGTAAGGAGAGTGTAATGAGAGATGTACGCATCTAGCATAATTCTTTTCTTTATTTCTGTATTTATAAATATATAAAAATTACATACAAAAGATTTTAAAATGGAGAATTGTTTTTCCAAAAATAACTACATCATTCCCCTTCTTCTCGTAATAATTTTTATTCTTTTATTGTTACATCATATGTGGAGTCGCATATGAGAAATCCGAAAAGTAAAGAGACGTAAGAGGGTTGTTTCCTGGAATCCTAGGATAAGAGAAGTAAAGTATCGATCAATCAAAGCTTAATTCCGATCGCCCGACTGAGTTGACAAATTCAATAAGGTCTATAACCGTGGCTCGATCCTCTTTGGCCGTGTTATTCGCAGCAAAGGAAAGGCATTGGGGTTGAAACAGACTCGTCGATTGGTAAGTTTTCCAGACTCTCTCCCTTTTTTCCATAAAAATTAATCGGTTTTTCTTTTTCTTTTTTGCGCCTGCTTGTTCTGAATTACTTGATTATAGTGGCTGCTAGTTTTTTGAGGTTCTTGATTTACTGATTCTTCTGGTTTATAAGTATAAATGTATAATTTCAAGTTTGATACATTTGAAATCCCATAAACCTGATGTTTCTATGAACTCGACGGATAGAGAATAGGGATTAATTGCCTGTGA
>CAIGRK010127651.1:0-12664 GCA_903798315.1 Fraxinus greggii
TTGAATTTACATATACTTTATTATTTGTCATGATACCTTCCACTTGTAGAAATTTAAAGCAACAAAGGACGTGAGACAATTTACTTGAGATTATGATTTTCGTCATTGGAGACCAAATGAGTAATTTTAATGTTTCTCATAATATAAATTAGAAGTACCTCTCTGATGGGATCCCTAATTTATTTCATCCCACTCCCGCTTGACAACAATGTTTGTGCAAATTTAGATGTGCTTAAAAATATCTTAAATTTAAATTTACTAAACATTCGTTTTTGAAAATTAAATTTTCTACTATCAAAGCTTATTTCTTCTATAGCGTGTTAGGTCCACTACTACAAAATCAAATAAAAGATGACAAAGAAGAAATATATATATATATTCAAACAACTAGCATGCGAAATATCAAAGATCGTTTGACCGTATACAATTATAATAATATTAATAAAAAACGTATCATGTTCAGTGTTGGTTATTGTTCAAATTAACAATAAGAAGTGATTTTGGAAGTGATGGAAGTGGTTAACAAGGAGAAAAATAAGCATAAATAAAACGAAAACAAAATATTCATTTTTCCATGTTTGAATCCAAGTTTTGTTTGTTTGATTCAAACTTGGATTAACGTTTATTTACTTCTACAAACTATTTGTCATAAATTCTTCAAGCACTTATCCTGATGATGACAAATATTGTTTGAGAACAGTAATTCATAATTGTGATCAAACCTTCTATTTTGACAATTTCTTGTTGTTGATTTTATTTTCGTTCTTTAACAACTTTTCTCAACAATCTTAAATGATGTTTTAAACATGGAGAATGAGACAACCAAGGTTTTGGCAACTTGAAGATCTTTTATATCTTGATCCAAACTTGGTGCTATTACCGAATCCAACCCCAAAGGACATTGAAGAAATAAGGGCAAAAATGAAAGAAGAAGAAGAAGAAGATGATGATGATAATGATGATGATGATGATGATGAAGATGAATTAAGTTGTAGAGGATACATTCCGAACGTTATCGCCGATTACCTCTATAATCTTTACACAAATAACACCTCGACAAAGGAGATATGGGAATCGTTGGAAACCAAATATAAGGCCGAGGAGGAAAGTACCAAAACGTTTCTTATTTCTGAGTATTTTGATTTCAAATTTTTGGATAACTTGTCTTTCTTTGAACAACATGACATAATATATCAATATAATGCATTTAGAACACCCGAACAAAATGGTTTTGTTGAGTGAAAGAATATGACACTAAATGAAATGATAAATGCTATGTTATTAAATGATAAATTGTCATCTAACTTATGGGGTGGAGCTTTATTAAGTGTGTGTCACATAGTTAATAGGATTCCTTCTAAAAGATTTAATGTTTCTCCATATGAATTGTGGAAATAGTGAAAATCAATCATTGGTTATTTCAAAGTATGGGGTGTCTCGCTTATAATATAAACATGGATCCTAAAAGGATTAACCTAAATCTTAGAGGAATGAAATGCGCGTTTGTAGGATATGCCCAAAATAGCAAGGCATATCATTTATTAAAATTGGAAACCAGCGTTATATTGAATCTCGTGACGTAAAGTTCTTTGAAATTGAAAATATGTTATCTTCATATACGATTCTCTAAGGGAATCTCAAGTGGAGATTCCTAACTCTGCAAGATCATAAATAGAAATATCTCTCGAGTATATTGAAACAAGTGAATTTCGCAGAAGTAAAATAGCTCGAAAGGAGAAAGTGTTAGGACCGGATGAATTAGACTCTCAACTTATTTCTTTCTATTTAGTTGAGGGAAATGAAAAGAGTGTCACAACAACTACTGCGTATGTTTTTCAGGTGTAAATCGATCCTAAAATTTGTCAGAAAATAATGTCATCTAGAGATAGCATCTTTTGGAATGAAGCTGTAAATGATGAAATTGATTTAATAATGTTAAATAACACTTGGAAATTAGTCAATTAACCACATGGATCAAAACTTATAGGCTACTGGTGGGTATTAAGGAGGAAGTACACCGCGGAAGGTAATCTCAATACCTTTAAAGCTATGTTAGTGGCCAGTGGGTATCGACAAAAAGAAGGAATATATTGCTTTGACACATATACACGAATTGCACAGATAATATCAATTATGAATATTCGCTTTAGCTTCAATCTATAATATGTATATATATCAAATGGATATTAAAACAACATTCTTAAACATGGATCTCAATGATGATGACTATATGGAACAATAAGATTTTATTCTACCCGAAAATGAGGATAAAATATAAAAGTTAATAAAATACTTATATGGATTAGAACAAGTACAAAAAAAGTGGTACGAAAATTTTGACCTAGCAATAACCTCTTTTGAATTTAAATATAATATTGTTGATAAATATTTATATTCAAAAGTCTGTGATAATCATGTTGTACTCTCTTGTTTATGCGTGAATAACATGTTGATTGTGTGCAATCAAATGCCAGATATAAAAGAAATAAATAGGTTTCTATCTTCCACATTTAAAATGAAAGATTTTGGTCAAGTTGATAGCATACTAGGTATCAAAGTCACCAAGGCTAGTGGGGGTTAAATGTTTTGTCAATCACATTATATTGAGAATGTGATTAATAAGTTCAAACACTTGAACATTAAAGAAGCTAACACTCCTTTGATCCAAGTTTAAACCTTGTAAAGAATGATAGAAGACCTATAGCACAACTTGAGTATGCAAGTGCTATCGGGAGTCTAATGTGTGTTGTGCAATGTACAAGACCCGGCATAGTATTTGCAATTAGTAAACTTAGACGATTTACTAGCAATCCAAGTAAAGAACATTGAGATGCTATCAGGAGGGGTTTTGGTTATTTGAAGAAAACCAAGGATCTAAGTTTTCAATATTCTAAATTTCTGGCAATATTAGTAGAATTTATCGATGCTAGTTGAATATCTAGTGTTGGTGAAAATAAATCGATCTCATGTTGGGTATTTACCCTTGGAGGAGGTGCGGTCTCTTGGAAGTCCAAGAAATAAATGTGTATCACTTACTCAACTATGGAATCCGAATTTATGGCATTGGCTAAAATCGAAAAAGAAATTGAATGGCTTAGGGATTTAATATATGAACTTCCATTAGGAAAAATGAACAATCCTTCCATATTTAATTGTGTGATAGTTAAGCCACTTTAGCTAGAACATACAATGAAGTGTATAATGGTAAGTCTAGATATGAGTCTAAGACTTGATTACGTGAGAAAATTAATCAAAGATGGAATAATTTCACTCACTCATATTAAGTTAAATGAGAATTTGGTTGATCCGTTCACTAAATCGCTTTTAAGGAAATTAGTGCAAATAACAACTAATAGGATGTGGTTAAAACTCCGTAATTAAATTCATCAATGATGGCAACCCTTTCGAACTATACTAACAAGTATACTTCGGGTTGAAATGGTAACAATAAGTCATTGAATAAGTGAATAAATTCAACACTTATTTTTTCCTTTTAAACCTTATCGTGGGTTACAAATAGAAGAGTTAAGTTTCTATAACTCTTAACAAAGTTCAGATTGATGGATCAAGTATCTATAAAAGTAACAAAGAATTTGCAAAAACTTTACCTATATAAACTTCGAGGTGGTGCCACTTCAATAGAGAATTGTAGTTTTTCACTTAAAAGTTTACGAATAGGAGAAGCGCAATGCCATAAAAGCGCTAACAAGATTGTGTGGAATTTAGAACACTTGATGCTTGTGTGTGTGATTTCACCGATATCATCACATGGAATAATGAGTTCAAAGCTCTCATGCTACCTAGGATTTTGATGATTACTTTGTGAGATTTACATTAAAGTTGGATTCAAATCAAAAGATATTCATACTGTATGTATAAGTGTCGTCAAACTTGAGTTTGCACTCATTTAATATTTGAACAAGTGGGAGATTGTCGAATATTGTTCAAATTAACAATGAAGAGTGATTTTGAAAGTGATGGAAGTGGTTAACCATGAAAAAAACAAACGAAAACAAAACAAGAACAAAAAAACAATGAAGGATTGTTGAACTGGACGGGCGTCCAATTTTGGCCCAGAACAAAAATTTTACCGTTGGGATTTTGAATTTGACATCATTTCGAAGGGTTTTACGCAATTTTTGGCTTCGTTTTTGCTCCTTTTCGCGCATGTTTTGTTTTTGCCCGTTTTACTTCAGTTCCTTTTTTCAAGTTTTGTTTGCTTGATTCAAATTTGGATTAAACTTTCTTTACCCTTACAAACTATTTTCATAAAGCCCTTAAGCACTTATTCCAGTGACAGCAAATATTATTTGAGGACGACGATTCATAGTCGTGTTCAAACCTTTTATTTTGATGATTTCTTGTGGTGGTTTTATTTTCGTTCTTCATCAACTTTTCTTAATATTCAATCGATCATACTAAATAAATTTTTTTTAATCACTTTAGAAGAAATCTAGGAACCTATTCGAATAGATTCAAACTCTACTGCCCAGCAAAGGTAACGGTCCAGTTCACTTTGATAACTGATCGGCCAACAATTTTCAATTTTCATGCTAAATGCAAGAGTGATGCTACATGTAAATTACATTTTGCATAATTCTTTACATTATATCATGTGGCATCACGTTGTACATCTAGCAAAATTCTAAATGCAAAGCCGTCGAGTAAAGGATTTTTATCATGCAAGGATAATATTGTCATTTAAACAAGCACAAGTTTATTTTGAAGAATATAATTTTTTATTTTTTTTCATTTGCTGATATTAATTAAAAATCTACGGATAAATGTACTGATCGGCAGATTGAGTGGCATGTAGCCTGATGAATTATATAACGTGTAGTTACTCTCACAACTAGATATATGGAGATCAATTTCTACCCGCATGATTAAAATAAATTGTATTGACATTTGTTTTTTCTGTCAAATCCATTGATCAATTTACATCTTTAGCCACCGTTTATCTACTATAATTTCAAAAAATTATTTACTATAGTAAAATTTTCCACTATACATTCACTCAATAAAATATTTTACATACAAACCAATAAAGTTACTTTAATTTTCAACCACACATTCTCCAAAAAATTCTATTCATTACTCTATTTTTCTTCAATTAATGAGAGACAAACACACCCAAATGTTTTCGAATGACATGGACTTGAACTCTCGGACATTATTTATTATTCAAAAAGGAAAATCATATTTTTTTTTATTAGTAAACAAAAGTCTATTAAACTTGGATAGATTGACGTAAAATCAAACTAATACAAACTTATGATTTTTGATACCGTTATAGCCACGATCAATAAAAGCAATGAGGTAGTTTCAGTTGAGTTGGCAGTCACAGTGTGAGAGTTCGATTTCTGCCTCTAATAACGTTTAGAATTGAACTCTTTGTAAGCACCAATATGGCAGTTCAACCTTTAATAAAAGCAATGAGGCCATTAAATTTTAGGACCCAATAATAAAAGTTAAATAATTACTGCAATAAATCTCTATCTAAGGACATAACTATTGTATAATTTCAAATTTGAACCCATCATATTTACTTCTCTGTCGCTGACCTTTCTTTGCCCCTATGGCCTCTCTCTTCTCATTTACTACTCTCTGCTTTCTCGCTCTAATTATATTATAACTTTTAAAAGAGGAAAAGCCAGAAAACTTTTTTGTGCTGATAGAATTTGAACTGCCAATGGGTCGATCTCCATGTTGTGATAAAGTTGGTTTGAAGAAAGGGCCATGGACACCTGAAGAAGATCAAAAACTTCTTGCTTATATTGAAGAACATGGCCACGGAAGCTGGCGAGCTTTGCCAGCAAAAGCTGGTAATTATCTACCATTTCTTTAATTCTTGTTTCGTGTGGTGTACTGCCCAGTACTTGACTCTACCGGATCAAGCAAAGTTGTACTTAAGTTATGACTTGTTTGGTGAGGTGGGCTGTGGTTGAGTGCATAAAGATGAAAAATAAGTTGAAATCTTGTGTATTGTACAATTCGGGGCGAACACAAACTTTAGCGTTTCGTCACTTATTCTTTATGGGTTGTTTTTTAGGGCTTCAGAGATGCGGGAAGAGTTGCAGATTGAGATGGACTAACTATTTGAGACCTGATATTAAAAGAGGGAAGTTCAGTTTACAAGAAGAGCAGACCATCATTCAACTCCATGCCCTCCTAGGAAACAGGTTTTTGCTCTTAATAATTTTGTTTATTTAACAAAATTGTTTAAGAACAGCTGATAATCTTGAGTCTTGACTTCATTAAAGACTATTATATCTTGTTCCCCTCAACAAATGGATTTTTTGAAACAGATTAAATTTAATTTATTGTACTGTTCAGTTCTATCTGATTACTGCTCAATGTTGCCTTGTTAGCCAATGTCCATACGAATTGCGGAATATATTATTTCAGATTCGCACGACGTTTTTCTATGCCATCTTTTAATACGTCTGCTCTTGTATTTACTTCTCGATAACATAAAAAAGAGGGTTTCTTCTTGTTTGAACTTGAGAACCAATGGTAAATATTTTTATTATAGGACATTTGTTTTTTTGTTGTCTGAAACTTTGGCATTTTTAGTTAATTTTAAGATTGACTTTTTCTCAGATGGTCGGCTATAGCCACACATTTGCCCAAACGAACAGATAATGAGATCAAGAATTACTGGAACACACATTTGAAGAAAAGATTGGACAAAATGGGAATCGATCCGGTGACCCACAAGCCGAAAAACGATACTCTCAAGTCAAGCGAAGGTCAGTCGAAAAATGCAGCTAATCTTAGCCATATGGCTCAATGGGAGAGTGCCCGTCTAGAGGCCGAGGCACGACTTGCTAGAGAATCCAAGTTACGCACAAATTCTTTCAAGAATCCTCTCAATTCGTCTGAATTTAGCTCGAGTACTTCCAGCCCGATGAACAAGTCTGTTGGCCCGGCACGATGTCTCCACATACTTAAGGCGTGGAATGGTGGTGTTAGTGGTGATGGTGCTATGGTGGGACTTGGTTGTGAACTTGAATCTCCCACCTCTACACTTAGCTATTCGGAGAATGCTCCACCTATGTCCACCAACGGAATCGGAGAGAACTCAACTGCATTCGTTGACTTTGTGGGTAACTCGTCCGGATCCTCTGAGGCCGGAATCATGAAAGAAGAGGGTGAAGAGGATTGGAAAGGCTTCGGGAACTCAACACTCGCAAATTCAGTATCGTTTACCTCCGGAATCCATGACATTTCATTGCCAGTGGAAAATGCATGGGAATCACAATCTCTCGCGGAAAATTCTGAGCATGTTCCAAGTGGAAACTTTGAGGAGAGATTCACAGACCTTCTGTTAAGTACTGCCGGTGATGACCGAAGTTTCTCCGGCTATGGTGCCGGAGAGCCTTTTAACTGTGGCGGCCCTAGTGGCAGTGGTAGTGATCAATATGAAGACGACAAGAATTACTGGAATAGTATTCTTAATTTGGTGAATTCTTCGAATTCTGGTTCACCAACGTTTTAAAGTGTGTCAACAATTATCTGCAGAAGTTAGTCATTTCCATGTTCATCAAACGCTTCATTGTGTATGTAGAATCTTTCTTTTCTTATGTGCATTATATTGTCAAAATCTTATGAACAACTTAAAAATTACTTGAATTTCAATCGTTTTTAAGTTTAATTTTCCATAAATCATTTTCCTTGTAGTACTAATATTCAAAGTCATAAGATTCCACAAAGTTTTACGCCCATCAATCTCCTCTTTTTATCCCGCCTTTTTCTGGCCATGGAAGCATAGTATTGACCAAAGCCCTTCTACGTTGGCTACTCTCAACATGTCTCCTAATATGCTATGACACAACAACATTGGAGTTCAAATGCTCGTTAAGTTTGGTCCCAATTTTTTTTTTAAATCATTTTTTATACGCTCATTTTCAACCACAGTTTTATAAGACATACAACTTTTATCAACTTTTCAATTTTATATTTCGTCAATTTTATCAAAAATTACTAAAGATTTGATTTTTAGTCAAAACAAATAGGGGCTTATACGATCCGAACTGTTCATTGAATTTAAGATATAGATTCAATATTAAAATGTCAAACTTATTATAAGGAATAAATCAAGCCTTTATAAATTAATGTGAAATTTTACCTTTTAACACGTAGGTTTAAAGAATATTCGGCTTTTAAACACCTTTAAACCTTAGCTAACATGCCCATATTCGAAAATTTTGCCCAGTTGGAACTATTAAAAATTCACTGTATTTGAATCATTATTTACCTGGAATTGTAATAAACTTATAAATTGCTTTAGGGTCAATCAGCACGTCGAGTCATGTGTGTAAATCCAATCATTTACACATGAATGACGAAATATAAAAGAATGTTGCTGCTAGGACACAGGGAAAAAAGGAGGTACAGTGACAGGGTAATTTGGCAGCCCCTGATTTGAGTTTTTGTCTTCCTTTTTTATTTTCCAATTTTCAATGAAAAATTGAATTTTTTTTCCGTCATTGATTCGGATTGTGTAGCACAACTGAATATAAAAACTATTATAAGAAGTTTGACTGTGTGAATGATAATTGTTACCAATTCATTTATTATTAAAAAAAAAGGAGAAAATATTTACTCTAATCTGAACCATTTTTCGAATCCTGAATACTCAAGTTAATGTTTATATTCAAATTTATGTCAACAATTAGCAATAAGATCTATTTAGGGTCCACAAAAATGGTGTTTTAGAACATAAATAAATTCAATTGCGACATTATTTTGTTTTAATTATCATTAATAGATTATTTGAGGTTTGCCTCAAATAATTAATTATCAGTCTTGCCTCTATTCTGTATCTGTTGAACAGAAATGAAGGATTAAAAACAAATCTAATTAATTAAATATTTATCAAACAAACGTTTAATGAGTTGTGGTATTAATTTGTTGCTTTAAACTGCACCAGCTATTATATTACGATAGGGTGAATTTGACCTAAATATAGCTAGAGTTTTGTTTGTGGCTGGACAACAATGCATATGCATGCCTTCCTAGATCGTGTGGCAAAGTAATTGTGTAAAATCTTTTATCTGAATCAACTATTAAATATTTGTACTTTGGTCTCCGAATTTCGTATTTCTTCATTATTTGCCTTTTTTCATTCATTTTTTTTCCAATTCAACCAATTTGTATTTAGTTTTACCTGACAAACAAAATTAACACATAATTAAACTATATTTCATTCAAATCAATAATAAATACCCCCAATTTAATGGTCCAAATAAATGTACAAAATATACTTATCAATAAGAAAAGGTTACCGATGCATAAAAAGTTGTGCTAAAAGAAACTCAACATTTTTTACCGCTCGTATGTATTTTTAACCACTGTGTGGTGGCCATTATTTTGGAAAACATCGTTGAGAATAGTGAATTTTTCGAGATTATGTGGTTAAAAAGTAGGAAAAAAAAGTTTATGTGTAGAATATTCTATTGTGTGAATGTAGTTAAAAATGGGTACGTAGAAAAAGGAATTTTAAAAAAATGAGAGACAAATAAAGGCTTAGCTCGTATGAAGTATGATTGCATTGAGAACAACTTTTTTCTTCCATCTTCCAAAATCCATCAATTATCAAATCATTATTTTCAAATTGAAATAAACTGCGTCAATTGTTTTCTCAACATTTCACTTGTTTTGTTAAACATTTCTTCGATAAATTTATTTAGATTTTTTTTTTTAAACCACAACAAACTGAGTATATTTCTAAATAGATAATGATACTTGATAACACATCGCTTAAGAGCACTTTTAAGAGGCACTTTAGAAGTGAGATTCTATTTATTTTAAAGAGTCAATTCTTAAAACTATACTCTAAGAAACTATTCAAATTAATATTTTAAAATAGATAATGAATTTAACTCTTCAAATTTAGAGAGCCAAAATCCACTCTATGTAGTTAAACACATTCAAAATATTCTAATTTATAATACTTATTATATCGACCAACTGGATATTATATACAAAGAAAATGGAGGAAAATAATAGAGTGATGATATACGTACGGGGAAGGTTGACAAAATTTTTACAGGTAAGAAGCTTGTCATTTTTTTATTAAATTTTGCCAAAACAAATACATAAAATTTACCATACAGATGCTATCAACTCAGCACATGTTTGGTGCTTGTGGACAACGCAGGGAATTGTTCAAAATAATATAATAATTTGGAGGGAAATTGGTGAAAATAAAATATAGAGAAAAATAGTAAATACATATTAAGAATAATAAAATTAAGTATTAAAGATAAAAAGAATAATATTGGAGTATTTAAAAATTTTGAATATCCAAATTTATAGATGCCCTCTATATTATAAAATATTCTCTTTAAAAATAGAGTCTCTTGAATATGCTACAAGTCAGATGATCGATCGTAGTTACACATTGGTATATTGCCCGATCAGTTGATCCATCATAGTTACACATCGGTATATTGCCCGATCGTACAACTATGGAACTTGACTGAGGCACACCCGCCAATTTGATTAGTTGTTGATGGTTGGCAGCATGCCACTAGAAATTTATAAATAGGCTAAACTCCCTCCAAATTATTGATTCCCAGATATTTCAAACGCCACCCCTTGAAAAATTCTCTATTTGGGGAGAGTAAAGATTCTAGTAAGTCATGTGAAAACCTTGTACCATCACTACAAATAACTTCGCAAACTATAATTGCATCAGATAACATCAACTATTCTTTCACATTTTATTATATGATATGTACAAAAATATCCACGATTTGATGTATTGGACCTATCATATAATACATAGAAATGTAAACGTGATGATTTTCATTGTGGATCAAGATTATTTCTTGAATGATGCTAGATGTACATATGACACTCCCCCTCCCCCCCACATGGGGAAATTTATGCACTGATGGAAAAAGTGTGGGGAGGGACGAATCAATAGTGTAGATCATGTCACATGGAAGACTGTAAACCTTACTGTAATCCATAATGTGTATGTAGTAACTTTGTTTTTGAGGTGGAAAAAACATATATGGTACGTGTTCATATAAACCATTTGCATATAGGACCATAGTAATATATTTATTTTTAGGAGGAATTTGCACTTCATGTCATTTTTTGACTTTACATTTTCATAAATGTCACTTTTTAAAAATCTTTGCAAGGATGTCATTTTTGGACCTTTTTCCCCTTTACAGAATTTAAACATCCTACAAGTCCTTTATTAAATAAGATTTGACTACATGAAAAAGTTGTACCAAAAGTTAAAAAAGATCCCAAAATTTTGAAATAAAAAATGTAAAAACCCAAAAATTATACACACCATAATTGCTCTCTCTCTCTCTCTCTNGTGTTCATATATAAACCATTTGCATATAGGACCATAGTAATATATTTATTTTTAGGACGAATTTGCACTTCATGTCATTTTTTGACTTTAGATTTTCATAAATGTCACTTTTTAAAAATCTTCGCAAGGATGTCATTTTTGGACTTTTTTCCCTTTACAGAATTTAAACATCCTACAAGTCATTTATTAAATAAGATTTGACTACATGAAAAAGTTGTACCAAAAGTAAAAAAAGATCCCAAAATTTTGAAATAAAAAATGTAAAAAACCAAAAATTATACACACCATAATTGGTCTCTCTCTCTCTCTCTTTCTCTCTCACACACACACACATGCATTCAAAATCTCCTAACCCTAAAAAACACAAGCCACTCTTTCTCACATTCAAAATCTCAAACCCGTGTGGTCACTCCTCTAACGTCGCCATGCTTCAACCATTCTCTCACGATGTGCCAACCACCACCATATCAGTCGTCACACCAGTTGCCATCCACCACTAGACCAGTCGCCACACATCTATCAATTGCTTGTTCCACTATCCGAAAACTAAGGTTTATGCTTCTTTGGATGTGTAGTACAATGGCGTTAAGGGTGTTTATTATTTTTGTGTATTTTATTGTCAATGACGATTTTTGGACAAAAAATGGTCCAATCAAATCATTATGAAAATAAGCCTTAGATGGTGTTGATGATGGATTTTGGTTTAGGAACAGCTATCGATTTTGAATTTTGGAATGGATAGTGTAAAAATTTCAGTTTACATAAATCTGTAATTTGAAATATGGAAAGATAATGAAAATTTGGTATAACAATATTATTTGCGCTTCATTCTTCTATCCAACAAGAATCTCACATTCAAAATCTCAAACCCGTGTGGTCACTCCTCTAACGTCGCCATGCTTCAACCATTCTCTCACGATGTGCCAACCACCACCATATCAGTCGTCACGCCAGTTGCCACCCACCACTAGACCAGTCGCCACACATCTATCAATTGCTTGTTCCACTGTCCGAAAACCAAGGTTTATGCTTCTTTGGATGTGTATTACAATGGCGTTAAGGGTGTTTATTATTTTTGTGTATTTTATTGTCAATGACGATTTTTGGACAAAAAATGGTCCAATCAAATCATAATGAAAATAAGCCTTAGATGGTGTTGACGATGGATTTTGGTTTAGGGATAGCTATCGATTTTGAATTTTGGAATGGATAGTGTAAAAATTTCAGTTTACATAAATCTGTAATTTGAAATATGGAAAGATAATGAAAATTTGGTATAACAACAATATTATTTGTGCTTCATTCTTCTATCCAACAAGA
>CAIGRK010127681.1:0-17516 GCA_903798315.1 Fraxinus greggii
ACCATTAATTTTGCTAAACTTTTCTTCAAAACTACAAGTTATACTCAAAAATTTAGTTTCCTGCTCTCTCTCTTCTATCAGCTCTGCTCTCTGCTTTCTTTTAGATGCAAGTTTAAACAATCACCTTTTTGTTTAAATAATTTAGCCATTTTCTGAGACATGATTTATCCACCTATATGCAGTGCGATGTATTGGTGGAACATAGAGGTACTAATTAACAGTATCCCAACTCTTAAGCTTTTCTTATGATAGAAATAGTTACAATAACTAAGCATAAGTCTTAAAATATAGCAGCAATGAGTAGAGCTGTTAAACTTGAAGATCCATACACATCCACAAATTTGTTGTGCGATAGATAGATTTTAAATATTCAGTGTTCATCAATGATTGATGAGTTTCAACAAATTCTAGCAGCCATCCACAGAGCAAACAAATGAGTTGAGTAAAACTGTCTTTTGTTTACGTGCATTTATTTGTGAGAGGTCACAATTATCTGTCATTAGCTTTTTTATCTTGATGAAAAAAGAGTATTCATGTGTAACAGTGTATATAAAATGACTTCTTTTTTCTTATGGGATCATGGATAACAGAAGTTATTTGCACCACTAACTATGGGTGTTGGCTCAGTTTGTCATGACCAGGAGGAAGATATGAAATAATTATCATCTAAACTCTTCTTGCCTTAAAACAGGACTTTTTGTTTATTTATTTTTTTGCTTGAAATTTCTTGCTATTAAGTGCAGAAGCAAAATATGGTAAAGCAATAAACATGGTTTTCTGAGAAATGATTTTATCTACCTATATGCAATGCAATGTATTGGTGGAACATTGAGGTACTATTGGAGAAAGTGCTACAGCAACAACTAAAAAATGCAATTATACCATTGGAATGCTGCAGCCCTTTCAGTTCGTTGACAATTGGTCATCAATAATTTATATGAATAACCCTATGATTTCGACCATCTCAGTCATAATCACATGTTCTGGTCATATTTAAGTGGTTTTCGATAAAGATGGTGTTCTAGAGCAAATGGGTCCTGGAAAAGGATACATAGATCTTGAATGTTCTATATATGTTCTTAAAGCTCTATTTAATAAAGCTGGTTGGATCGTTAGAAAAATAATAAATCACGAAAATCAAAGACTGAAGATTCCAGCCTCGATTTGTAAATAAAATCCCAAAAATTAATCAAAGTTCCGACCGCCTAAATCTAAATAAAACCTAAATCGACGTTTACAAGTTACCATAGATCGAGATTTATGGAGACTTCCTTGCATCTGCTAAAATTTCGAAATCCCCGAAAATTTTTGACATTTTTCAACAACTGTAGAGAGGTGGAATGCGAGAGAGAATGAGAGAGTGAGTACAAAGGGNGATTTGTAAATAAAATCCCAAAAATTAATCAAAGTTCCGACCGCCTAAATCTGGATAAAACATAAATCGACGCTTAGAAGTTACCTTAGATCGAAATTTATGGAGACTTCCTTGCATCTGCTAAAATTTCGAAATCCCCGAAAATTTTTGACATTTTTCAACAACTGTAGAGAGGTGGAATGCGAGAGAGAATGAGAGAGTGAGTACAAAGGGAAAGAGAAGAATGTTCTGGACCACCAAACAAAAACAAGAAGACTTATTTTACACCCAGATAGCTTCCAAGATTATTTATGACTTGTCAAGTGTTCCACAACCCATTTCAATTCAAGAAAATTCACAACACAAAACCCACCTAACAAAATAAATATAAACAGCAATAGAAAATCATTCAAACAGTTCAAAGGAAGTCTGTGAAGATATATTTAGATCTAATCAAGATTCCAACCAAGTACATCAACGTTTGTCCACTCAGCACCACCAAATTTTTAGATGGATCTGGTTTCAAGTTACAAAATAGAAAAAAAAAACATATGTTGATATGAAATATGAACAAAGCTAAAGATTAATAAACCTGAAGACGGTGATTTCTGTTTCTATTTGGGCTCTTGTCGGTTTCTATTGGTGCGATGCCGACGTTTGGGGAAGAGAGCCGAGTTCTTAGGAGTTGGTGTAGGTGTGACGGCGACGGCTGCTATAGGGAGGAAAACCCTTGATTTTTCTCTCTTGAGAATAAATGTTCTGGAACCACAAGAGCAAAAGGAACACTGCACTACAAAAGCAAAACAAACGTTCATCCCGTAAACAAATTTTCAAGATTTCTTGAAAGAAAGTTTTGACATCTAGAAAGAAAGAGAAAAATCAGATGAGAAAGAGAGAGAAAAATCAAATGAAATGAACGTTTTGGAACCAAAAGCAAAAAAGGAAGACCCAAATGGATAAGCCGACATGAGAAACGGCTTGTGAACAGTAACCATAACTGACTCTTTTACATTCAGTTAGATATAATCTCATCACTCACTGAATAATGGATGAGATTACATTTTCTAAAATGTAGTGACTAACTTGAAAACTTTTGAAATCCTCAAAAATGGATGCGATTATATTTTTTAAAGTTTAGTGATTAATGGAAAGCTTTTGAAGTTTAGTGACATGTCGGAAACCTTTCACAATGTTCAGTGACCAATCAGGTAATTATCCTTATATTTATACTATTTTGAAAGGTAAAGAACCTCCATCGCAAAATTTCTAATGGTAAAAGATGACCAATTGTGCAACGCAAGCTACATTAGGGATCCTAATATGAGTTTCTTAGGGTTAAGGATTAATTAATAAAAGTAGCAATAGATTGAACACTATTGGTGCATTTGATTACAAGCATGATACTTACGTCAAAAGCAAATAAGTTCTAGACAACATGAAAATTGTCAATAAAATGTATTTGATTGACTTAATTTTCAATCTATAAAATATTATACTTTTTTTATAAATTTGAGTTTTTGGAAAGTGTAAATTGCCTAGAAATAAAAATTTATAAAAAAAATATTTTCCTTATTTTTGAGAAAAATATGGTCACGTGACCAACTTTTGAAAAATATTTTTTCATATAAAAAAGTTAATTAAACATACCAAAAGTTAGAACTTGCATGGAAAAAATTACATTTCCTATCAAAAATAAAGTCAATCGAATACACCATATATGTGCAGTTCTTCCAAAATATTTTGATGGTTTCATACGTGTTCGGCTAGTTTCCACTATAATTAATAGTTTTGGGGTATTTAAATGTAAAACTAATTGCACGGGACAAAGTGCTCCAAGTGATATATTTTGGGGACAGAAGATGACAATTTTACTTTTCCCCGATTTTATTACATTTACTTTGTAAAAATCAAATAATTAGATCCCAAATCCGTGTAAACACAAATCTTATGATATACACGTAATAACTTAATCGTACAGAAAAATCGAAATCCACTATGGAGAATATGATGAGTGTTTTGAAGTCGAAACCAAACCTTCAGCTACTAAGAGATTGGCAACGTAAGCCCCGCCAAAAGTACCACGGCATCGAATGCCAAATCAAAGGTAGTAGTTTTATTTCTTTTTAAAAATTACTTTTTGAGTTTTTTGATATTTTTTAAATAAAAATGAATTGTCGACTTTTTTATTTTATGAAATTTTAATTTATTTTCCTGGTTGTTTGTACTAGCAACTTGTTTAAGCCCCATTTTTTTAAAAATTCATTTTTTAAAAATTTATTTTCAACCATAAATTCTTCCAATAAAATAATATTATACGAAAATTCAAAACTTTTCCTTAATTTTTAACCACACATTCGACACTAATCTACTAGTCTAAAATGCATTCTTCCCTTAAAATGGACTCTGACAAGAGCTAGATATTCGGAGAGAAGAGAAAAGTGTGCAGAAAGCGATCAAAGAAGCTGCTAAAAGAAATGAGATGGGTTATGCTAAGGTTCTTTGACTATGATTCTGTGTTGTGAAATAAAATGGATATACAAAACATATGAAAAGAGTCTAGTATTTATAGGGGTACATGCCAAACCCTAGAAATATTACAAAAATGGAAACAAGATAAAAAATTATGTGAAATAAAGAAAATAATATTTTCTCTATAAAAACATGTGGAAAGAAGGAAAAAAATTGTGTCAATTTTTATACAACAAACGAAACTCCAAAATTTCTCCACCTAAAAAAATAAATCTGACTGCAACAAAAAATCTCAATCTTCAACAAGATACAAACTTCCTTCAACACAAAAATACTCATCATCTTCCACGATATCCAACACGGATACATGAACCCAAATACCGGGTTCTCCAAAATTAGTCGAAGCACTTCCTTGTAGCAATATCAACTCCTAATACTTTCATAGAAGGCCCCGACTAGTTTCAACATCTTCAAAAACACTAATAGCACATGCAACCCAATCAGCATCCACATACCTATCGCCAACGGGTCTATTCCAATCAGTTGAATACGATGGAAGCATAGGTAATGGTGGTAAAGCACAATTAACCATATCATCCAAATTCAATTGAGTAGTATTCTTCAATTTAGACCCTGAACCAAATCCTAAAGGTACAGTACCAAACTGAATCTCCATCATTGTACTAAACTTGTGCTGACCTTTCTCACAAATTTTGCCGACCTTGCAAGATGTATAACTGGGACCTCTTCGGCCCCTCCAGTACAACATGAACACCATTTCTAATCGTAAGACTCCACCTCCTCCAAAGAGTGTATACCCTCTTCAATCAAGAGTACTCGACGAAATGAATTTTTATCTAGAATATGTCGAATGTGATCAAGTTCTCTACATGTTCTATACAGTAGCTTCAATCTGACTTTATCAATACCAATTACCCAATAAGGTTCATTATTACCCATGAGACACTTTGCGGTACCGTTTCATATGTTTCAAACAAATCCCGATTGAGACACATATGAAACACACAAACTATATCCAAAATCAACTCCTCATCAAGTTTGGATTTTTATGTCAGAAATCATCAAAACATCTTCATCACTTGAATAGTTCTCGATTATATTGGTCTCGTCTGAAGTATTTGATTGCTCGTAATCCCTCTTAATGTGTCCTTTGTTTTTGAAATAATATCAAACCTAATTACTGAGATTTGACCTCGTCTTACCCTTTCTCCGATTACCATGAACAATAAGACCTTCTCCATCTCTGGTCTCAGATTCAACCAGATGTTTCATCTTCTCTTTTGAAAACAAGGCATCATACGTATCTTCAATGGTGAGAGTATCACAATTATACAAGATTGTATCTCTAAACGAAGCGGATGGTGAATACAAAAGGATTATGGTCAAATCTTTTTCATCATACTTTACCTTTAAAATCTTCAAATCAATGACGATCTCTTTGAACACGGCCAGATGATCTTCCAAAGATCCAACTTCAGCCATACGATGAGAATACAACATTTGCTTCATATGCAAGTTGCTTATCAAACTTTTAGTAATGCATAATTGATTCAACTTAAATCGCAACGCAGTTTTCGTTTTCTTCTCCATCGTCCAAGTTGTGGACATTTTTGTTAAATCCCAATAGCGCATTCTTCTTCTGGGTTCATCGTCAATGATTGTAGTCGATTTTTGGCACCGATTTTGGAGCAAGAGTTTCCCATAGAACATTTTTTGGCATTTGTCTTGTGCTTCATCTCTCTCTTTGATGGCTCTGCTAAGCATAGTCTTGAGTTGAACTATTTTCTCATCTCTCATTTTTGAGCTCCTTATGTGCCTTCAATCTTGTATCTTCTAACTCCATAGTCAATAAAAGAGATTGCCTCAGCCCATCCATACCCTGCTCAAAACATATGACACACACCTTAGATCTAGTAAAACTAAAATCTTATCTGTTATATTGTCTACATTCCTTCGATCCATCTCCTGTATCGTAGTTCAAATAGATTCGACTGAGAATACCGAACAAAGGAATGTAGATACATGTACTATGTTGTTGTAACCAAGATTAATGAACTCAGCAAAAGTAATTCTACATTTGAAGTAATGTAATTAATAGGTTTCTCACCTTTTCTTGATACAAGTGTACCAAATTAAGAAGAGAGCTTTGATTATCCATTCCCTTCTTGGATGGGGAGTGGGTGGGGTGGGATTAGAGAGTGGGAGGTTGAGGCTTAATGTGCTATTAATTATGCTTCTTATAAGGACTAACTTAATGACACTGTCTGGGTGTATCCTTACCATAGTGTGTGCAGTTTTTTTTCTTAGAGAGAGTTGGGAGTGTTGTACTTGAGCACAAAAGGCCAATAAACTACCTGTAATACTCTTATTTTTAATTGAAATAAAAAGAAAAGGCAGTAATGCTATTATGGAGTCTTCTTTTGTTATTACATTTACATTTATTTTCTTTTAAAAACTAATACTAAAACAATCTAACATTTTCCAATATTAAGGTCAATCCTATTTAGTAATTGTTTAACTAATTGTGAATGAATGCATTTGATAATAATAATAATAATAATAGTGGTTTTTATACAAAATCTTATATAATTGCCGAAGCCTAAACAATAGCCTCCTCTGATTAGCACCTGAGTAGAATCCCCTGCCTATTTTATAGAGTTAATATTAATATGCAATTGTCTAACAATTTTAAAAAGTTAATAGATCATTTCTCTAAATTAAATACCATTTTGGGTGTACACACACGTCACACAAGTCTTATATAAAATGACATGTCTTGTTGTAATTAGAGGAGAGAACAATTTAATAACTAATTGTGCTGGAATTCTCAAATGCAACGGTACTATAATTTGTCATATTATCCCATCTTTCTCGAAGGGTCAACTTCTTGTTAACAAGAATATTTTTGTTCCCAAATTCTTCAGCACATTGGATGCCAATTTTGTAAAGTTAGGTCTAAGTCCACTCACCAATAGTTGAACATACCATATAAATACATAAAACTCTCTCTTTTATTAATAATTTAATTTTTTAAATAAGGTTTAACTTGTTATTAAAGTGGATAAATGTCTGATTCCAATATCACTTTTAGACAATTTTGTTAGAGAATTTTCAAATAATGTCGATTTTGAACTCTGTCAGATGCAACTATGAACTTTCAAGAGTTGAGTAAATATTCGGAGAATGTTTGATACGGTAAAGGACGAGGTTGGATTACCTAGTGCTAAATTAGGCTCTGGGGCATCCACCTCAAGTTACTGGGCACTCGTCCCTTGCNTTTTTTAAATAAGGTTTAACTTGTTATTAAAGTGGATAAATGTCTGATTCCAATATCACTTTTAGACAATTTTGTTAGAGAATTTTCAAATAATGTCGATTTTGAACTCTGTCAGATGCAACTATGAACTTTCAAGAGTTGAGTAAATATTCGGAGAATGTTTGATACGGTAAAGGACGAGGTTGGATTACCTAGTGCTAAATTAGGCTCTGGGGCATCCACCTCAAGTTACTGGGCACTCGTCCCTTGCTTTTGGGTGTGTGCTCCTGACAATGCCAAGAACAGGTGATTTGGCACCTATTCTTCGATTTTTTGGTGCCTTTGAATTCCAATTCAATTATTTAAATTACAACACATATAATTGTGACTCTTGTGAAGGATAATACCTCCTAAGAAGAATTATTTAACCATCTATAAAATAAATTGTTTGTTTCTAGTTTGCAATACATGAAAATATATGGAATAGTAGAATTCTTCTTCATCTTCCTTAGAACTATATTTCTCTGCATAACTTGCATTCATCTCTTTCAAAAGTTTGTCATGTTCTGTAGTATGCAAATAGAGAACAAGAGACTCCCTATATTAGCTTCTTTTCTCCTTAGTGTTGGGATTGTCTTCGTTAGTGCACGGCACAGAAATCATATTTGTGTTCATTTGTATTCTGAATACGTCTTTACTTATCCGTGGACGTTATCAGAGTATGGACAAATATTGTTTTAAGGTTAACACAAACACTTGCCTTAAAATTCACCGCGATATTATTACTTAGTATATGTGATACATTTTCATCAACGAGTTTGATTTGATCTTCAACATAGATTTGTTGCACTTTCTCCGACTTTTTTCGTCAACCTAGAGTTCAATGAAATTTTCTCCAACTTCATCTACTCTTTTCCCTTTCATTGCAACTATAGCACCATCAAATTCAACATCTCTTTTTCTCTTATACTAAAATTCACGATAATTGATTTGAAAAAACAAAAAAATTCAAGATAATTCTATATAGTTTGGAGACTAGCCGCACTACTACAAGTATACCTAATTTACACACTGTGATATAAATAAACACGTAATTCAACAAAATTTAATATTTATATACCATTTCGAGGTGTGAATCAGTCAAAAAGAAATGCTTAGCATTTATTTCTCTTTTAACCAAATGGTTGACTAAATGGAATCTTCTAAGCAATGCCGTGACATGCAATACAAATTACCAAATTCATCAAATTGTACTAAAAATAAGCCTTAATAGGATTTAGGTAGGATATTTTCCTTTTTAGGAGATGCCGCGTTGTATTTAATCATGTTATTTTGATTAGCATAATTTATAGTTAAGTATGTCTGGATCAGTGTACTACAATAAAACTACTAATATGAGCCATAGATGAGTGCGAGCTTATGCATTTTTCATGTTTTTTTCTCTCTCTTTCAAGTTATATTTTCTTTTCTGGAGTCTTCATACTATTTACAGATTTTCACACAAATATCGGTAGTGATTGTAGGTCATGAACCCCTTGCAAATGCAAAGTCTTATTTGATTGGAAAAAATAGGCTTCCACATTGACAATTTCTAAATTTTAACATTTTTCTATTGCCTCAATGTGAAAATAAAATATAAAATAGTATATTATTGGAATATAAAACTATCTATGACTATAATTTATAGGACATAAATACTTAAAAAATATTATTATTCATAAGTATAATAAATAGGGCTAGCTTTTTAGAGCAAATATCCACACTTAGTCTAACCAATTAAACATTAAGTGTGTGCGTGTATTTACTTAAGAAAATTTTAATGTGAATCTTTATGCATTCCGCGAAAAATATAGTTTATTAAACTAAATTGTTATATTAATTTTCAGTTTACTACTAAAGTACAATTGTTCTAGTAACATTTCGGTTCATGCGGATCGGAGCGTTACACACACACACACACACACTCTTAATGTTTAATTGGTTCGACTAAGTGTGGATATTTGCCCTAAAAAGCTAGCCCTATTTATTATTCTTATGAATAATAATATTTTTTTTAAATATTTATGTCCTATAAATTATAGGCATAGATAGTTTTATATTCCAATAATGTACTATTTTATATTTTATTTTCACATTGAGGCAATAGACAAATGTTAAAATTTAGAAATTGTCAATGTCGAAGCATATATTGGTGTTGTGTGATAAAGTTTTTTGTTAAAAAATTAAGTGAATTTTGATAAAATTGGATGAAATTGTGTATTCCATAAAATATATTATTAAAAATAATATTTGATCAATTAAGAAATGATAAAATTTTCGCAGACAAGCACATAGTGCAATGTGCTGAAAACGACTAAATAAGATGAGACTTGAAATTTTCTCTTATAGATACCACGCATCCTACCAACCAATCGAAAAGCGAGTAACAAAATTATCAGATGGGACCACTTCACCATCTGGTAGCTAGCTTAAGCTATGGAGAAAAGATTTCCGTGAGATACAACGTCAAATACTTTGGGTGGCCTGTCAAATCCTACATCAATGTCGAAATGCGAATCCCATGTGCAAGTGGAAATTACAAAAAATCAAGTATTTAAAGATTGATTTTCAAAAATCAGGTTGAAAATTTAATTATTCAAAAATCAGATATATTATATTTATACCCTTCCCAAACCCTAATTAAACAATCTCTTCATTTCTCCCTCTTTCTCTCCTCAGTCTCGTCTCTCCCTATATCTTCTCCCACCTGCGGCTCATCAACAAGTAGAAGACCGCTCCAGCTCCGCCCGAGCGATCACTCAAACGACAGCTGCACAGATCAGCGCAACGGCGCCTTGCAGCTGCAGCAGCACCGCTGCGCACGTTCGTCACTCGGTGGCTCCATTGCTCTTCGATCTCCCAGTCAACCACTGCGTCAATGCAGCGTCGTGAAGCTGCTGCGAATGCAGCTTCACGATGTTGCAGTCCCTCGGCACCAACGGTGCGAGGATGGTGAGAGGTTTTGGGGTTTTTTTCTTTATCTTCCCGATCTAAGGAGGTTGTGGTGAATAGTTGATGTGGGCGGTGGTATCGTGCAGTTTGGTGGCGGCGGCGATTTGGAGATTATTTGGTAGAGTTGTGGTCTCAAGAAGAGGTGGTGGTGATGTTGGCTAGGGACTTGATGTTTTTGTTGTTGGGGGTGGTGACTGTGGTGTGGGTGTGTTGGGAGAGATGGTGGATTTTAGCAGGCGACGATGGCGCGGTGGTTGATTGGAGGTGGTGGTGATGGGTGGTTATTGGAGCAGGATGCAGCGGCGATGTATATGGTGGTGGAGTCATGGTGGTGATGGTGAGGTGATGGCGGTGACGATGGTGGATCGGCTGCGATTTTTGTGTGATGGTGCAGGTGTAGGTGTTGACGGTGGTGGTGGTGTTGGCAACATATCAGACATGTGGCTAATTATTTGGTTATATGTGACCGAGTATTAAAACGGGTCCTTAAAATTCAATAATTTGTGACTAAAAAATAATTTGTGACCAACAAATTTGAAAATATGTGACCGATAGATAAATTGTGATCCATAATTTTTTTGATATGTGACCAATGAAAAAATCGTGACGTATAATTTTTTTTTTTTGTGATCTCGAAATAATTTGTGACCAATTAATTTGATAATATGTGACCAGTAAATAAATGATGACTTGTAAGTATGTACCTGTGACCATGAATGGTATAATTTTGATTTTAATAAATTATTTAATAAATATATTTAATTAGTTAACAAAATAATTGATTTTTGCATTTTCAAAACTTAATACGTAATTTTTACAATTATAAAAGTTAATGCTTGATTTGTGAACTCCTATGTTACATGATTCAATCAAGCCTACGTAGCCCAAACAATGGGCATCCTTTCAACCTGTTTACTGGCACAATGAGCCCACTAACCAACATGGGCTCTCAAGTTAATTGAAATTCAAGATGATCTTCAATTTAGAAATTTTTTTAGTACTCTCAGACAGTACTCTCTTTAATTATTTAATGTTATACAAACATATCAATAAATATTGACAAGATTGCTAAGACCCTATTCTCTTTGCAGTTTTCATGCCATTTTCTGTTTTCTATTTTCCAAAATAATAAAAACACGTTCGCCTTTTCATTTTCAAAAACGAATTTTTGAAAACCAAAAAAAAAAAAAAAAATTTCTTGAGAACTCAAAACGTCAAAAATCACGTTTTGAGTGTTTTCAAGCCAAAATACGGAAAAATCACAAAACACGGAAACGACCCATCTTTCTCCATGAACGTGCGTTAGAGAGCAGAAGAACCGCCGCCTTCTTCCTCGACAATTGGCCACCACCCGCCACTGATACCACCAGACCCCATTACCATTCGAACCCGCTCACCTCCATCTTCAACCTTTTGTCATCACCTAGTCACAGAGTTGCTGAAAACAGCCCCAATCACCACCCAAAACCGCGCTACCAATTACGATTTTTGCCGTAGTTCCAACGCCATCAGCCACCATTTCGATTGTGGAACATCACCACTCCACTTCTCTCAATCAAACGCATCCAATACCACAATGGGTCACCTTCAATTTTGTCCAGAATCGAGTGAGCTTGCGAAAATTGATGATTTATTTGGTTTTTCACTCTTCTCAATTTTGTCCAGAATCAAGGGAACCCTTCTGCTATCTGTCTTCTCCATTTTCTCTATGTTTAGGTATGTGTATATTCAGAGAATTTATTTACTCGATTAATCAATTGAAGTTTTGAAGGATTTATATTTATTTGATTCGCTAGGTATGGGGAAAATGCTTTTCGATTTTCTATTTTGATTAATGGCGTGCTGCAGCTTATATTATCAATGTATTCTGTGAATTTGGTTATTGTCTAGAGGATGGATAACAATTAGCTGTGTGTTCGTGGTTGGTCCATGTTTAAAAGATGGACTTGAGCAGAGCTAAAATGGGTTGATTATTGGGGTGATTGTTTGGATTTTCATAGTAAATTGGCATAGAATTGAGTCGACTGTGAGTATAATTGGGGTAGCTTCCGGCATAGAATTTAAAAGATGGACTTCAGCAGAGGCAAAAAACTTAGGATTGTTTGGGGTTCTTCCAACATTAACTTTGGGTTTAGAGACAAGTGGAGATTTTGTTTGTACATTATGAGCTGATGGTGTTTGAATAAATAGCACATTCGGAGATGCCTCCACTTTTGCAAAGCCCAGTATTGTCTATTTTATTGATAGAAGTGGTAGGAATTGTTGGGAGGCTAGAGTGAGTTTGAGAAATGGAGCAGCTAATGGCCATAAGGGAGTCCAAGTATATTTTATGTTTGATCTTACGCAAAGGTTTTACATTTCTAATAGGCCTCTTGGAACATTGCAAAGCAATCGCTGTACATCCTCATCTTCGTGCTATTCTGATGGGATTATGCCTAATTTGTTGACCAATGGATCTTCTTGTACTGATGAGCTTAGGAGTCCGGCAATTTCAGATGAGAGGTGGCCTTTGATGTTGTTTTTGTGGGGGGAATATTGTGAGGCATAGTTATTACGAAGTCCCTTTGTTAATGTTTGGTGGGTTTTATCAAATAATGAACTTTTTATTTTCGTTTTTTGGGTCCTGCTGATCTCCCTAATAGATGCTTGGCTGCTGTAACTTCTCCTTGTTAAATTTTACCTAATAGACGGAAGTTTATAGTTGTTTTTAGTATTGAGAAGGAAGATGATCACCTACTGTACTGTAACAGCAATACAATTTTTTTCGACTCTTGATTATGTTTATGATGATTTTTGAAGTTTGTGTACCCTGCACAGTACTTTGTGGTTCTAAGGAAAAAAAGGGATAAAAATCTTGTCTATTGTATTGTCCAGTCCTTCGTATGTCTGGGTTCAATCTTTGTACATTTCAATCTTAGTACATCCATTTTTGGTGCATTTCCAGTTTTTTTGCAGTGAAAGCGTCTCTAAAGAAGGCCATCTTAAATATTTCTTTCTTGGAAGTTTACTAATTTAAGTGACGAAAGCTGAATTTTAGAACATTGGTCTGAGAATTGAGGTTTTATCTCCATGTTTTCACAATGTAAACAAGCTTATAGTTGCAATAGATCTCTCAACATATCTAGCAATAACCGGCGCAGAATGTGAAAGGAATAACGTGGCTGAATTTAAATTTATTGGCAATAGATTGTTGTTTTCCAACAATATGCTTCTGTACGTCGTGACATTGATTTCCTATTTTGAAATTAATTACCAATTATCCTCTTAGTAGGCAAAAACAAATCCCTACTGCATGTTGCATAATATACAATTTTATACGTCAGGAGCACGCTTTAGACATGTTGTTCGCTGAATATTCAGAGAAGAATATGGTGTTCCAAGATATACCGGAATCGGGTCAAGATCAAGAAGGCATACATTTTGATGTTAGTCAAACAACTCAAATGAGACTAGTCGGGGATCAAATTGCTACATATATTTGGAATGACTACTCAAGACGTCGTACATGACTTCGTGGATTTATTTTATATTTTGTTCAATATCTGTTCATTTTGTCATGACACGTACAATTCTAATCGTATCGATTGAACTGTTTTGTCAAATGTAATTTATGTTATTTTTTTAATATCTGGAAAAAAACATTTGAAACTTCACCAACTACAAAATTTATATGTTTTTTAATATTATATTAACATTAAATCATTAAAATATATTGAATAATTAGATTTTTTGAATAAAATATTATAATTTTTTTTTCAAAACGTCAAAGTAAACGCGTTTTTTCATTTCTATGTTTTTAGAAACTGTTTTTCAGAATAGTAAAAAGAACGCATTTTCAAAAATTTCAAAACAGACATTCAAAATACAAAATACAAAATGAATTCAAAACTCAAAACACAAAATTGAAACACAAAGAGAACAACCCCTAAGTTTTTGTATTCCGGGAGTACTAGAAATTTTCTCTATTTCAAGGTTGGTTATGTTGGTCATTAGATGCATTTTTCAATTACGTGATTGAAGCATTTTTCTTCTTATTTATTTCTTCAAGTGAAAATAAAATAAATAATGACTTGTCTCGAAATTAATTAAATAACTCAAGTAATCCAAGAAAAACGATGAAAATATAACCAGTATCGAATTTAAGTCAAGAATTTGTCCAAACTATACAATAATGATTTATACTTGCATTGAGATAATTGAGATTGAGAAAAAGTTTTAAAAAGACACGTCATGACATCTAATGTCCTATATTATTGTAGGTGGAGTGCACCATTCAAGGTATGCTAAAAATTAAAATAAATAAATGCTATGCAACATGCAATCTTAGGAAGGAGGAATTGTGACAAGTATCTACATCCCGCGAGACGTTGAGAAAAGTTAAAGTAGGACAATTTTACTACTTATGCAACAATCATGACGCGCTTAATTAAACATGTTAAAATAGGTTGATGTTACATATTACAATTATACCCGACGATATTTTATAGCATAAAGTTCATTTATAATAGCATCTAGAATTTGATGGCAACAAACTTCCACCATAACTTTCGACAGAAAAATAGTATTCAGATCCTTCAAAAACCTGAACCCCATACCTCCTCATCTGTAGGATTTAGCAATTTTTTCTCCAAAAAGCCCAATGAGTTTGTCTACCGTAACCAGAATCTCCCAACAGGAAGGCAAAAACAAAAAAAAAGTCTCTCTAGCTCATAAACACATATTGGAGGCTTGAGAATTTGAAGGAGGTGGACAGGCATAGAATAGAGAACTTTCAACAATGGAGATTCTCCCACCAGCTAATTTGAAAGAGGCGGGCTTGAAATAATATATATATATATATATAAAAAAAATTTTTTATTTTTTTTAACAGAAGTTGGGCTTGGGCAAGAGTGGGCTGTAGCCCACCCCACCCCACCCCAGCCCACGCCTATCTCCGCCAGTGCTCTGTACTCTGACATTATTAGAAAGAAAGTAAGTTGATAAGAGGAATTGATGTAAGCTGTTTGAAGATGTACAGATGGGTTCCATTTGGAAGAATGTCACCTTCTTGACTAAGACAATTGCAAAATGGATACCTCACAAGTAGATTTGACAAACACAAAACTTACATGCAATGAAATATTTAATAATTACACTGAAGCCAAGTCCAGCATTCGTTAGTAAAATTTCGCTCTAACTCTTGATCACTTTCCTACAAGAAGGTGATTGTGTAAATTTGTAATAGCGCTTCAAGTTCGATTAACTTTTTCGTATTTTTCTTTAATATTGTCAAAAACATCATAGATATATTCTCTTGACCTCGAATAGAAAGATTTTATATCTATAGCAGGATTATCCTGTTTCATCAAAGTCATGAAAGCACATGTCTTGTATTTAGCAATGTCCCACTAATCTTAGTACACCAATAACTAAACCCGTAAGATAGTGAACTTGTACTCGAGCTTCAGATTACCCTAAACATCTTTTTCTTTCACCTCTTATCAAAATTGAAATCATGTTTAGTTAAAAAGTTGATAAAAATTTAAATCAAACTCAACAATTAATTTCATGTGACTCACAATTTTTATCAACGTCTCAATCACTCATTTCATTAACTTTAGATCAAAACAATGGCATAATCTACTAGTACTCCTGCAAGTTTTCATATTCAATCACACTAGGTAAAAGAAAGAAAAACATTAAAGATAATTAATTGAAAAATCTGGATATAGAGCTTGTTTAGGTGGAGCTCTCATTGGATATCGATGAAAAATATCTAGCAGGAGTATCAATATCCGATTAAAAGATAGAAAAATGTGATACACGCGCTGTTTTCCTTTCACCGGCCACCGTGATTTCTTTATACTGCAATTTTCCAACTATAGTCGACAATTTCACTCTTTCAAAATACACTGCTTTTTCTTTCTCCTGAAAAAGCTCGTAAAGTAAATGAATGAGTTTATCCCTCCTTCATCTTCACTACTTTCTGCATCTCAACATCAGCCAGCAAGCCTCCAACAAAGGCTTCAGCACATACTTGAAAACCAGAGAGAGTGGTGGACTTTTGCCATTTTCTGGCAAACCTCCATGGATGATGAAGGAAGCATCTTTTTAACGTGGGGAGATGGCTTTTCCCAAGGGACCACAGTCATTAAAGAAATTCAGGGTTTGATTGTTGAAAATTATTCTGATAACCATAGTAATATCGTGACTGATGCTGAAAGGTTCTATTTGAATTCACTTGCTAAATCTTTCCCTCTTGGCTATGGTGTTCCAGGCGAGGCCTTTAGTACAGGCTCCGTAGTTTGGTTGAGTGGGGACAATCAACTTGGGATCCAAAATTGTGAAAGAGCTAAAGAGGCACAGAGCCATGGTATGCAGACCATGGTTTGTATTCCAACTTCAAATGGAGTAGTTGAACTCGGATCAAATGTTATCATAACACAAAACTGGACCTTGGTTCAACAAATTAAGTGCTTATTTGAATCAGATCTCTTTGGTCTAGGTCTGGTTTCACAACAGTATTCAAAACTTGGTATCAATCCTGATTATGTTGATGTACTAAATCAAATTCAAGAAGACGCCCAACAGAAGATGATGGAAGCACTTCCCAGTTCCAAGATTTCAGATTCAACTTGCCTATTTAAAACACGCAAGAAGAGGGGGAGAAAGCCTCGTGTTGGGCGGCCTAACGTGCCATTAATAAACCATGTGGATGCGGAGAGGCACAGAAGAGAGAAGCTGAAGAAAGCGTTTTGTGAACTCCAGTCGGCAGTTCCATACGCGTCAACAATGGACAGAGCATCGTTGCTATCAGCTGCTGTGTTGTACATTAAAGAACTGAAAGACAAAGTTCAACAATTGGAGTCCAAGAGAATGAAGATGGAGCAACTAGAAATTGAAGTGAAGATTGTTGGCGAATATGGTATGATCAGGGTTCAGTCGGAGAATACTAATTATCCAGTTACTAGATTAATAGATGTCATTCGAGATCTTGAGTTACAAGTCCACCACGCTAGCATGTCAAGTGTTAACGATCTCATGCTTCAAGATGTTGTTGTTAGGGTTCCTGGTGATGGATTAATCACAAGTGAGGATGCATTAAGATCTGCTCTAGTCACAGGATTGGAGAAATAACATTTTATCGAATGATTATCTATTTCGCTACATATTTCAACGTATGAGTAGTAGAACGGTAGAAAAATAATGCTCAAAATAGCATAATAAAGCTGCACACTAGTAATTCAGATGATGCATTATATTGTTTGGAGTTTTCTTGTTGAGTTCACTAGTGCATTAATGGCTCATACTTGAAAGAATTATTCTGAAATGCCCGAAAAAGGATGATCGAAGAGGTGACCGACCCTCAAATTGCCCGTGAGTCCCGAGTGAATAAAATAATGCCCGACCCTCGAGGTGCGTGTATTCGGTCATCCAAGATGTCAA
>CAIGRK010127707.1:0-21573 GCA_903798315.1 Fraxinus greggii
TTTCCACCAATATTTATTTCAATTTATTCCAACTTCAAGTGGTCATCTTTTGGCCTTAATTTCTCATTCACCTTAAATTGGTTTTGAGAAAATAAATACATTACATTAATCTACTTATGGAGTAGAACACACTCGGCCAAAAAAATATTTTGTCCATCTAACGAGACCCACTAAAATCATTTCTACTTTTCTCTTTCCTTTAAAAGTATCTGTGTATCTAACCCATTATATGTGTCTCTCTCTTTCTCTCACTACATTTTCATTCTTCACTGTGCCTCTTTCTTCCCTCAACACTAATTGTCGGTGCCCGTCGATTTTCAGATTGCGACGGCCACGACGAGGAGCCTAGAAAGATTTTTAAGTCCTTCAATATATAGTTAGCTACGTTGTCTTGTCTTCATCTCACTATCGTTCCCAAACATTGATTGTGGCTCGATCCCTGCAAATCGTCGTTGACCCACGATGACGGTGACGACGATCAAAAGAGAACTATCAGGTGAAAGTGCTTCAACATTTGTAAAATTTTACACACAGTGCTATTTTTCATGTTAAAAGTGCTTCAACATCAGGTGAAAAGTGCTATTTGATAATGTTAAATTTTATAAACAATGTTATTTTTCATAATATGGCTGCATATTTACTGGATGTGAACTGCTTCAAATTTATTATTTGTCCTACATTTTGTAGTGGGCATTCATCGATTATATGAAGGTAGGGAGACTAATTTATGTGCTTAGGTGAAAAAGAACACCGAACGTACTATGAAATATGTAGAAAATACCATATCTAGGTTGCGTAGAAACTAGATTTGTGAATTGGTGTTGTGCAGGAGTTGATGTTGTGCAGGAGTTGGTGTTGTGCACGAAATTGAGTTCACATGGTGATGTAACCGACGTTTATTTGTGCTAAGAGTTATTACATTATGTAATCGACATTTACTTCATGATTCTTGTTCTTCTTTCATAGGTCAGAGACCTCTAACTCCGCCCAATACGCCTCACCCCACAATCGGGGATTTTCATTTGAAGTCCACCCCTGCCATCTCTTGTTTTGTTGTGGCCCGTCAAGTACGATTTGCAACTACTCATGGATCCGTTCCACTCTCAGGTTGATTATCAACTGCATGCGGGCTTGTCCACACCCGCACATGTCAAGAACGACGAAGGCTCCCGAAAAAATGCGCAATGAAATCCGACTGTACTAAAGGTGTTCATCGCTGCTTGCGAAATAGCCATTGCAAAGGGACATCGACAGGGTCGGTGCTTCACCAAACACGGGTGGGAGCGAGTTATATTTTTGTTCAACACCACATCCGGGCTCAAATGTAGTAAGCAGCAATTGCGAACAAATGGGACTCCATGAGGTGGGACCACCAAAGGGTAAGGGAGTTGCTCAATTGCACTGATGTTGAGTTCAATTCATCAACTGGACACATTTGCGCTGATGAGGAATGGTGGTGTCGGAAAATAAAGGTTTGTCTCTCCCTCTATCAGATGTACTCTGTTTGTCGTGGTATTTATTTATCCCGCAATGTTTGCGTGGGAAAACAACAACTACAAGGACTACAAGGACAAAGACGTTAGTGACATCTTCATTCGATATCGTCGGTTGTTCGGAGACACGTTCGACAGTGAAAAATATGCAATCAAATCGACGAAGCTATGTAGAACAGGATTTGACTTGTTTGAAGACAGCGGTATTGAGGACTAATTGCTTTAGAGATGCTATCCCTCTAGACAAGTGACTAATTGTTTCAGAGATGCTATCACATCGACAGTGAAAAATTGCTTCAGAGATGCTATCCCTCTAGACGAGTCAAACGATGAGACAGAAGACGCGCAAGGTAACATGAGTATGTCCATTTCTGGCACGCGTAGTGGGGAGAAACATAAGTCCGGATCATGTAAGCGGAAGGGGAAGAAAAAGAAATTAACAAGTCAGGAATTGTCGTACTCTGTGGACCATGCTAATAGCGCCGCCGAACTAGTATCCGAGAAGATCAATGATATCATCCGTCCGGCTAAGAACGACATTAAAACATGTCTTGAGGAGCTGTTAGCGACTGGCTAACTACAGCGAAAAACTGAGATGTTTCACTACGTGTGTACGCTTATACAGCGTAAGAATACAAGGGATGTGCTCAAAGTTATGATGGATGCTGATGAGGATTGGCTTGAGTAGGTTTTCGCTGATCACAAAAAGGGTCAGAAGAATTGAAATCCCTTGAAAGTCTCTCCAGTTTCATTTCTTGTATGTATATGCTTTGTTTTAATCTCTCTGATGTACCGGTACGATGGATTCATTTCAATTCCAAAAATAGTGGTTTGTGCGCAGTCATTTGCTTAACATATTGTAAATTATTTGGGGTTTGTCATCTATATTAACATGTTGCATATATACCTTATTGAAGTGGAGTGGGACCCCCACTCCCATGAGAAATTTTGAGTAGATCCATTGTGGCAGGCTTTCCCATGAAAAAGACTGAAAATAGGTTAAAAGAGAAATTGGCCATAGATCCTTTATTACTTTAATAAGTTTTTAGTGTCAGTTTGACTTGAGCATGCCATCCACTGAAGTCCTCTATTTAATGCATACAGAATTCGAACATTTTTTATACATATTCCGGATCAAGTAGTCCCCTTAAGTTTCAATCTTGCTCTCTGGAACTGTATTAGTGTCATTTGCATTGCTTTTTTAGCAGAAAATATTGCAATGGAGGACTTTGACTTCGATTGCCGTCTTATGTTGCAGTCAAATTCTGAGGATGAAGTCGAAGAGGAGGACTGATTGACAGAGTTAGCAGCAGATATACTGGAGTGGCTACGATATTGCAGACTAGCCGAATGTGATGTGAGGAACAACTATCACGCACAACGTTGACGTATTCGTAGTTATCCTTTTGCTCGGAACGGTCATATGTTTATGTTGGAAACAATGCAAGGAACTGGGCAACTCTGCTACCAGGAGTTTCGAATGTACCCTGCAATGTTGAGACGGTTTGCACATATCCTTCGTGATGATTACGGACTGAGGAGCAATAGGCACTTGGACATGTACGAACAGGTTTGTATGTTTTTGTGCATATTAGCCCATGGGAAGGGGTACAGACAGGTCCAGACATTATTTAATCATTCATTACAAACGGTATGCTACTACTTCAAAGAAGTATTACGACCAGTCGTTGCGCTTCAAATACAATCAAACCTCACCCGTCCTTGATTCGAGGAAGCACCCGTTATTTAGTAATTGTATCGGTACGATAGACGGAACTCACGTTAGAGCTGTGCTGCCTCGCCACGAATGGGTCAACTTCATTGGCCGAAAAGATATTCCAACACAAAATGTACTTGCAGCATGCTATTTCAATTTATGCTTCACGTTCGTGCTTGCAGGCACTACTGGAAATGCACACGATGCATAAATTCTTAATCGTGCGATCTACAGTCCTGAAATTCATTTTCCCTTACCTGCTCCAGGGAAGTATTATCTGATTGACTCTGGTTTCGCACGTCGATCTGAATACACGGCACCGTATAAAGGGTTAGATATACTATATCATTTTCAACAATTTCGGGACGAAGCAACTGGCATGTCCGAAGATTTCGAAACGCTCGAGAGCGGTTCAACTTTTGGCACTCATCATGTAGAAATGTAATCGAAAGAGCTTTCGGTGTATGGAAACAAAGGTGGCAAGCACTCGATCGTATGCCGAGCTACTCGTTTCAAACACAAGTAGCAGTTGTTATAGCAGCAATGGGTGTACACAACTTTCTTCGACGGGCTGGAGTCGTTGACGAGGCATTTACGAGAGTTGAGACAGACCCAAGCGTTTCAGAAGTTGCACTACCTGATGAGGACGATGAAATCATAGCAGAAATGAATGCGACTGAAATGCCGCACAGCGAGTGGTACCGACTTCGCGATTATATGGCCCAACTGCCATGAGTTTTTTTTAGGTGTGAAACCTGCACTGTTGACGTTATTGGCAGAAAATTTGGTTAGAGATAGTAGGAATCCCGTCCTAATATTTGTTATTTCTGTAAGATGTTTATCGCAGTCAGAAAATTTCGCATTTCCATAATAATTATTTTGCAGACACTGGAAAATTTAGAAAAATGGTGATCCTAAAAATGAAAAAGATATGCGTACAATATATTTTTTTGCAACTACTTCAACTGGAATAATTAAGTTGTGCAACAATAGTGAGTTGGACAATATCACACAAAATAAACGGTGACACGTACACGATTGGGGAAAAAAAAGGTCCAGACATTGTAATGCAAGTCTTTGTCAAATTATTAGGCTTTGAAAAGTCAAAGTGATGGAGAAAACTTGAACCAATTATGACCACAAAAATTCTTCCCATATCACGCGCATGGCCATAAATGTTTCCACCCATTTTAACGTGAATTCAGGTCAAAAGTGGTTTGCCAATTACTGACCAACCACAGCCTTCCTTTTTATTGTCGGCATGTGAGGGTAATTTTGTCAAGTGTTGGGGTAATTGAGAAGGCAGGATCCATAAAAATCAAGCTGCAGTCTGGGCTGTCTGAGAAATTTGAATTATGGAGTAATAATTGTGCAACGGGCACAATTCTTCTAAAAATGATAATGAAATTTCTTTCAAACAGGCACTAAGTAAAACGACCTTTGAGGTACAGAATTAGTTGGCATTAGTTGACTTGTACAAATTATTAATAAGTTGTGGAAAAAAAGATAGACGCCGCTGATCTCTTCACACTATACTTGAAGATTGAAGCATAAGTGGAAAAGCAGGCTCATTCTTTGATCATTAGCTTCTTCAGTCTCTGATCATTGAGTCTAGGAACAAATAACGAGATGGCTGAATATGTTGTAACCTTTGTTTTGGATAAAATTGCCAGCTATCTGATAGAGGAAGCTAGTTCATTTTCTGACATACATGATGAGGTTGCTTCAATTGAAGGGGAATTAAGGCGAATGCAATGCTTCCTTAGAGATGCAGATTCAAAACAGGATGCAAATGAGAGAGTCAGAAATTGGGTGGCAGACATAAGAGATGTTGCATATGATACTGAGGATGTTGTTGAATATTACATTTTTAGATTGGCCCAACGTAGGAGAAAAGGATTCTTGCCATTTTTCAAAAGGTACGTTTTCTCCAATGAGTTGATTTTGCGTCGTAAGGTTAGGGAACAGATCAAAGGGATTAGGATTAGACTTCAAGATATAACTAACAGTAGATCAACTTATGGGATTGAAAATATTGTTGAAGCGAGTCAAAAAGCAGGTTTTGCAGCAGGCAGTCTCCAAGAGAAGAGACGATCCTCTCCTTATGATTGTGAAGAGGATGTCATCGGTCTTGCTGAAGATACAAAAGCAATTGAAGCACAACTGATTTATGGAGAGTCCCGGCTATCTGTAATTTCAATTATTGGCATGGCAGGCATAGGTAAGACCACTCTTACCAAGAAAGTTTACCAAAGTTCTGATATTAAGAAGCATTTTGATTGTTGTGCTTGGGTTTTTGTTTCTCAAGAATATAGAGCAAAAGATATTTTGAATGAATTGGGTAAAAATTTATTGGGGATGGGTAAAGCAGACTTAGAACACCGGAACAGCCAAGATTTGCTCAAGATTCTTTCTGTTTTCTTAGAAGACAAGAGGTATCTAATAGTTCTGGATGACATATGGAAGGCTGAAGTTACGAATGATCTAAAAGAAGCCTTTCCTGAGAAGAACAATGGCAGTAGAGTATTGCTTACGACTCGCTTCAAGGAAGTTGCTCTCTGTGCTGACCCAAAGTGTCCTCCCTATGAACTAAAACTTCTGAACAACGAAGATAGCTGGAAATTATTTTCGAGGAAGGTGTGTGTAAGGATCGACGCATTCGCAAGTTTACCTCCGTGGGCAGAAGAATTGGGAGAACAGATTGTCAAAATCTGTGGGGGTTTACCTCTTGCCATTGTAGTATTGGGTGGCCTCTTATCCAGAAAGGATGTGACCTTTATAGAGTGGCAAAAGGTTTTGCAGAGTGCTCACTGGCAGTTAAGACAAGATCCTGCACAGTGTACAGAAATTTTAGCATTAAGCTACAATGACTTGCCGTACTACTTGAAACCATGTTTCTTATACTTCAGTCTCTTCCCTGAGGATTTTGAAATCTCGGCAAGGAGATTAATATTTCTGTGGGTTGCAGAAGGTTTTGTGCAATCCAGAGGTCAGGAGCCACTTGAAGATATAGCAGAGGATTACTTGGAAGAGCTGATTGGAAGGAGTATGATACTAGCCGGAAAAAGAAAGTGCGACGGTAGAATTAGAACATGTAGCATGCATGATCTTCTTAGAGAGTTTTCCATATCAAAGGCAAAGGAGGATCATTTTCTTGAAGTTGTCCATGAAGATTCAAGCGACAGTTTTCTTACAGGAGGTCGTCGAGTTGGCATTCATTTTGGTGTCCTTCCCACCTCTAGGAGTAGGAATGCTTCAAAACTCCGTTCGTTGTTGTGCTTTGATTTGAGCAAAATAGATGTTCAAAATTTGAAAAGATATAGACTATTGCATGTTCTTGATCTGGAAGGTGTTTACTTGCCCAATCTGGATTGTGCAGTTGGAGATCTCATTCATTTGAGGTACTTGGGCTTGAGATCAACTTGGTTAAGGAAGCTTCCATCTTCAATGGGATACCTTTTCAATTTGCAGACTCTTGACTTGAGATCTACTTTAATAGACCTTGTTCCATTTGGTATATGGAAGTTTCGACATTTGAGAAATCTTTATCTGAATGAGCAGAAAGAGATGGTGATCAATCCACCCAAGGGCACAATTCTGGCTAATCTCCAGATATTGCGTGGGATACGCATTGGCTCCAAAAGCCGTGTGGAGGGTGGCTTGGACAAGTTAACATTCATCAGGGAATTAGAGCTGCGTGGAGCATTACATTTGCAAGAGAAGGCTCTAGCTAAATGGATTTCTTCATGCAAAAACCTTGAATGTTTGAAGCTTCATGATTTTTCTACATTTAGAAACTTTGACATAACATACATGTCTATTCCCAATTTGATGTCATTTTCAGGTCATTGCCGTCTTTTTAAGCTGCATATTGGAGGATTTATCAAAAAGCTACCTGATTTAGAAGATTTCCCACCATACCTAACTGAACTATCATTAGAAGGTTCCTTATTGATGGAAGACCCTATGCCGAAGCTGGAGAAGCTTCCAAACTTGAGAGTTCTAAAGTTAAAACAATCTTCATTCTTGGGGAAAGAATTAATTTGTTCGAGAGGAGGTTTTACTCAACTTCACTTCTTAAAGCTTTCTTTCCTTTCTGTGGAGAAATTGAGGATAGAGGATGGGGCTTTAAGCAACCTTAGGCAGCTAGAGATTATCGACTGTAAACATATAAAGATTCTTCCAAATGGATTGCATCCTGTGGTTACTCTCAGAGATCTGAAATTGGGATACATATCGCATGACTTTGAATTGAAAGTTCAAGATCGCAGAGGGGAGAACTGGTTTAGAATTCATCAAGTACCTCCAATTTAAGGTAAGAACATTTTAGTGGATTCAATTTTCATTGAAGCTGTGAGTTCTTTTTTAAATTTTATATGTGCCTTACAAGTTTTGTATAAATTTAGTGATAATAATATAGCTATATTGCTCACCCATGTTCAACCGTTTGATGTACAATGAAATTAACTCTTGTAAAATATTCGAAAATATTTTCTGTTCTTTTTCATCTCTGGTTTTCCAAATTGTCTTTTCAAGGTGTGTAACGACTAACATACGCCTTCCCTTGATCTTCACTTTTATACGGTAACTCAATAATTTTGACACTTCCTAGGAATTTGTACCTTGTCAATTCTTTCGAAGACACACATGCCAATACTCCTTAAATTTGGAAGATTGCCTTGTTTTCCCCCTTGTGCTGTCATTTGACCAATTTTTCAAAGCTTGAAATAGTTGATCTTCATTTTCAGGCTAAACAAATCCTTTTTCAGCAATTCTACTTAACCAAAAAATTCAAGAAGTAGACTCAAATGTGTTGCACTAATAGTCAGTTTTCTGCCATAAAACGAGGCAAAAGAGGAATGATGTTATTTTGGATTACCATAATTCAAGATAGCTATGATTCAACTTTGTTGGATAACTCAAGGGAATTTTCACTTTAATTCTTGAATTTGTTTCACAAAGATGCCTAAGCACACACGACTATTTATAGGTTCTATAAACAATTCTAACTATGATCCCCATTTTTTTCAAAATATATTTTTCTCTCTCTTCTTTTCAACCATACATTCTTCAATAAAATAATATTACACACATCTCAAAAACTTTTCCTACATTTTTAACCACACATTCTATATCATTCTACTATTCCAAAATGCATTTTACTCAAAAGATGGGGCTCAAACAGGCCAACACGAAAAATTAGTACCGAACTTCTCCAAACTATCCCAAAAAACCAATTGTATCACCACAGTCAATTGAGGCATCCTAGTGTCCAAGGAAAATATACAAATCCAAAGATTACCCCTTTTATAAAAAAATTCACGACCAAGCATAATAGTTTTTTAGTGACTAGATTATTTACGGCTAATGTGTTGCCATCGTAAATGGCAATATTATTACGTGTGGACTGTGGAATGTCATTGTAAATAATTTTATCATTTGTATCAGTATTATGCCAATCCCTCATACAATCTAACTTCTTTTTTGAGGTTTTTCTGCTGCAGTCTGACCTTTTTTATGATTGAAATTGACCGTAATAAATAATTCGACATGAGTGATGACAGAGATTACCATTATAAATACTATTTTAATTCATCGCCCTTGTTTCTTGGATCTTTGTATTGGACTGATCTTTTTGTTTTCTTGCTGGTTTTTGGTAGTGATTTTTATAATGAAATGCAAGTAAAAATTAATTGTTAATCAATAAATCTGTTTTAAAGGTGGTGTTTGAGGGGTGAACAGCAAATGCACTTGTTCGTCTCTCTGTCATTTGAGGGGTGTCTGAGCTTGAATTAGCAGCGTATCAACACCATCTTGGTGTGGAGTGGAGTGGGAACTACCATTGCTCACGAACCGCATTAAATTTTTTTTTTTGCATAGAGTAGTAAGTAATCATTGTCCTGGAGTTTGGATTGTGTTTTGTTTGGCAGGAAAGCTGAAGAATGAAAAAGAGAAACTGAGTTTTTGTCTTCTTTTTGTATTTCTCCTCGACTTCTATAGCTTCTCGGCTAGCTAGTAGAAGAAATAATCAAAGTCGGATTAATTATAAAATTATTTTAGCCTGTGTTTCTTCTTAAGGGGTGCATTTTTTGCGTATTTAAGCCTTGGAAATGTGCAAATGCCCTGAATTGCATGCATTTAGTATCCAGCAAACTAAATGTGGTGGCATTTTACTGATACTAATACTGTTATTTTTTCTTTTCCCACTTGAGATAAGGGGAGTAGAAGGCACATACGTGATGAAAGGAACTATTTACCAAGGTAGCATCAACCAGTAAATGTTAAGCTTAAACGACAGCAAGCTATTTATGAACCAGTAATATCTTAGGTTTTACAGCCTTTTAAGACTACTATATACATACTTAGAATTACTCTTGATCTGACCATCCTGCAATTTGTATTTGTATTAGTTAAGGATCTTTGATTACTGTCATATAATTTCTGGACATGACCATACATTAAGGCATATCCATAATCCATTCTAGTTCAAAGATATCTTTATCTAATGAACATTTATATTTCCTTTTCAGGCTTCACATAGAGAATTGGACTAGAAAGGGTAGCTTCTGTGCCCTTCCTGCTTGCTGAAATTTATGAAAATGATTGTGGCGGCTCTTCAAATCCTATTCGATCTGATTAATCAAGGAGATGGACGTTGATGTATCGCGTGCCTATTATAGATCTTGCAATGTATTACTTTTTGTTACTTAACGTGCAAAAATATTATTAGTGCTTTGTTCAATTTGATTTTGTAATAAATTGTGTTTCAATGTTGCTCAGGTCATTAATAAATTTCGACAGCTTTCATGATTTTGGAAATTGTACCACTTGCTCACAATTTTGGTAAAAATCATTCTCGATGTGTCACACTGACATTTTTTTTTCTTTTGCTACTATGGTCCTTAGATCTTGTCTTACCCATAGCAAATAATTTTGTGAGTTTGGTGATGATTTTTTTCCCTTACAAAAATTCAAATTTATTGTAGTGATTAATACGAAGAGACAATTGATATAAAGTTAAACATATAAAAGCATTTTCTTTGCTAATTTTTTTTTTTTTTTAATATTACAATGAGGAAACACAATGTAAAATACGTTTTCCATTCCAAAAACCTGAAAAAAAAAATTAAATTAAATTTAGTGGTGAGGTTTGGGACAAAATTGGAAAATTGGGAAAAAGAAAAATAGAAATCTGGATTGGAGATGTAATATTATCTTATGAAACTTCATCACTTTCTCTCAAGTTGGAGCATGGATATTGATGATGCCCAACTTCCGTAGACGAGAATGGAAAGTTGCTTTTCCAAGCAGTTTAGGAAAAAAACACCGCAATTTGAGTATGCGATGAGGTGAATGATGTAGCTATATGACCTGATTGAATTTTTTCTCCATGACAGTCCATCTCAGAATGTTTTGTACGTTCATGGAAGACTGGATTTGCTGCAAAATACGAAATGCTACAGGATTATCATAGTATAATGTAGCAGGGCTCAAAAAATTGACTTGTAGATCCTGCAAGACATACCTCAACCAAGTAAGTTCACAAGTAATGGAGGCCATCACCCGATATTCTGCTTCTGTTAAGGAGCGAAATCAGTGTGTTGTTTCTTAGTCGTCCAAGAGATTAGAGAATTGCTAAGAAAAACATAACAGGAGACTGATTTCCTCGTAGTAGAACCTCCCCAATCAGCTTCGCAATATCCAGTTAAATTCATAACCTTTTCCAGGTTTTCACTGTGAATATATAGCGCAAAGCTCAAATTGCTGCATCAAGATTTGGCTTGTGTGGTTGTTGCATAAACTGACTAAGAAGATACACTGATTAAATGATAACAGGTCTTCTGATTGTAAAGATAAATTACCAATGAATCTTCTATGTTGATCAGGATTTTTGAATAATTCACCATCTAATGGTGAAAGCTTTAGGTTCTGTTCCATAGGGAATGTGACTGAAGCAGCTCCAAGAACATCCGAAATATACTTTCGTTGTGAGATAGAAATGCCTTCTTTGGAACGAGCCACTTTAATTCCCCGAGAAGTATTTCAATTTTCCAAATCTTGATTGAGAAGCCTTTAACATTTGTTATGGCAGGAAAATCATGTCCTATAATAATCATGTCATCTACATTAACGGTGTATTTGATAGATATTATTGAGGAAATATATATTTTAAATAGTGATATGGTTGGAAGTATATGATTAAAAAGTAAGGAAAAATTATTGATATGATGAAAAAATATTATTTTATTGAAGAATGTATAGTTGAATATGAGTTTTGAAAGAATGTATACCAAACATGGGCTAAGTAACACTGCAATGAATGAATTTTCACGCTTGTTTGAAACTAGCCTTTTGAATAACTATCGAAAATTTGGAATACCAATTCCGAGAAGCTTGCTTGTATTTGTTTGTAATGGATTTGAATGATTTTTTTAACAAATTGAACTTATTAACCTTACCAAAATTTGGACAGAGTAATGGTAAGGAATTGAGAAATGAACACCAAAGAAAAGGAAGTTAAAACGCAAACGAAAATTGACAAAGTAACACTAAAAAAATGGACGCAAAGTCGAGGCAAGAGTTAAACTCTTTAATCTTAAGTCGATTTTGCCCCACAACGGTACCTAAAGATAATGACAATCAACTTCCAAAATACGACGACTATCTTCTTGTGTTTGTAGAACTCCAAAACACAAGAACAACGAACCAAAAAGAAGGCTTTTGTACTCCTTTCGAATGAAATGGAAAACATTTTTTTTTTGTTTATGCAGAATCTCAGCTAAGGAAATATGATTTTTATGTTATTCCATGATTGCATATGATCGTGATAGGTTATATGATGTCCAAAGGGTCTTATTTATAAAGGATGAGACGTTGTGAATGAAGGGACATGCCCCAAAACTCAGCAACTTTTGCCAAGGATCGCAGCCTTTGTTGTCGCTCACCTGTTGCCCGTCCATGGCTTAAGTGCCAAAAGCAGAGAGGCTATCGCTTGCCTGGCGCTAGGCCGCCGCTCGAGCGACAGTCTTAGGTGCAAAAAATTCAATTTTTCCTCCAACTTTGGACTACATTTTCTTATTCATTCGGAATTTGACTTGAGATTCCAAATATAACACGACTCTCTGCACGACGAGTAAAACAAGTTAGTCTATGTATTTCCATAATTTGAGTATCGAATAAAATCCGAATATTTGGTCGAAGTTGACTTAAAAGTCATTTTTCTCATTTTATGGTTTCATACTTGACCATTTTACTTTTCTTTTTAAACCAATTTCCAACAGCTTCAACCCATAAACTTGATTCTTCATATCAACTGTAGCGAAGTGGTGGAAGAATGTGTACTTCTCTCATGAAGGTCACCATGGAAAAAGTCATTTTGAACGTCTAGTTGATGGAGAGACCAATTTCTAGCAGTGGCCATGGCAAAAAAACATCGAACTTTAACAAGTTTTGTGACTGGTGCAAATGTTTCATTGTAATCCAATCCTTCAAAAGTGTATAACCTTTGGCCACAAATCAGGCTTTGTAATGTTCAAAGGAACCATCGGAATTATACTTGATTACTTTGTAAACCCATTTACGACTAATGGACTTCTTTCCCTGAGGCAAAGAAGTAAGATGCTTCGTCCTATTGTCTTCTAATGCTTGGAGTTCTGAACTCATGGCCTCCCACCACTTAGGATCTTTCTCGGTCTGTCAAAACTAGATATATTGGCAACAAAGGAAGTGTGTGATTATAAGAAACGATTTTTACCTGAAGTTTAAATTCGAAAAGTGCAGGAATATTGAAGTTGTAAAGCAAAGAATAATAAATAAGGAATAAATGTCTTCCCAGCATGCAAACTCATTTTTGCTTTATTCTTTGCATTTTCTTTACTTTTAAAATTCAGTATCTAAGGGCATTTCATTTGTAGAAGGGACGCATTTTTTTTTTTGCACTATATTCACTTATTTTCTATCTTTTTTGTAAACGGGCATAATCAAACTATTTACTTGTTTTAGTGAATGTCACAATGGTTTCTTTGTGTGCTTGCATTACTCATAATCATGGCTTTTAATTTTATTATCACTGCGATGGTTTTGCAACTATAAATTTTGAAGTTAATTCCTCCTAGAATAGTGAAGTTGTTGTGTTCTACCAATCATAGTAGACCATTTCTCGAATCACATAAATTTCTAATGTTTTTGTTCTTTTGCACATCTTGTGGTAGAGTTTTGTGAGGATGGGTGGAGGAGAAGATCGAAAATACATAGAAGTGTTAGACGAAACAATAAAAGATTTTCTTTGGAAGAAATGCTTGAAGAAATTCCTATTTGGAGGTCTATGGAATATTCAAAGCCAATGAAAAAATGAGATTATGTTTGGCTCACGTTTATAAACTGATTATAAATGTTCAAATTATTTTTTATTCATACATTTTGACGGACTCACAAATACTACATATGTTGAAATGAAGTCAGTCATGTATATATTATAGTTATAATTTCAATATTTCAACTTATTTCAATTAGTCTAGCGTACATTCTACTTATGTTTATTAACTGTTTATCAATGTTTAAGTCGCTTATTTTTCACATATTTTGAAGGATCCACAATCACTACTCACTTTTTTTTTATATATTTATAATTTAAATCGTTTATAAATACTTCACAAACATATTTTTAGTTGATTCATGTCTTCCTGTATTTAATATCTATTATGCAAGATGCTCCGCTTAAGCTTTTAAATGCCCTTTCGATCTAATTCCACTGACGCGGTAGGTCAAATGTACACCGTGATTGGCCAATATCATCTTCAATACATATATTTTTTTTTTCTTTCTTTTTGGTGATTTGAGGTTTTGTATAACATTTTTTCCTCAATCCTTGTATTAAGTTGTTTCTTATGACAACATGTTCGAGTTCAAACACAATGACAACAAAATTATAAAATCAACAATAATCAAAATAATTTATTCACCAACAATTTATATTAAAATTAAATTATAACATCCCTAAAGTTCTCCATAAAATAAACGATGGAAATAGGAAAAGTAGGGGGGAAATGTCCATATCTAAGAGTTAAGGAAATGGAAATCGAATTATGCACTGTTGTATGGACTATAGTGCATATGAGAAAAGTTTGGGGGCATAAGTTAATAATGAAATAGATTGAAAAAGCGTCCTTCACTTCGTCAAACAGTCCAAAATTCAATTATTTTAACTATACATCTTCCAAATTGGTCACAGTTATATATCAGATAGTTATGTATAAACCTTTTTTTTTTTTTTTGCCCCTAGACTCCGTCCTCGTCAGTAACTTTCAAAATCAAATTTTAATTTTAATCGTACATTCGCAACTATTACTCATTTATTATACACTTTTTTCATATTTTACACCGAGACATAGGGTATATATAGTGGTTCGACTGTTAGGCTTTTTGCTACTGCATGACTTTTGAATTCTACCTAGTGAAGTGCCATCGTCTATATGTTAGAGTAATTGAAAATTGTTCAATATCATTTATCAGAACTAATTTTCAATTATTGTCCCTTTGACTTCGTTGCCCAACAACTTGGCGAGCTGAAAAAGTCTGATTTTGGAGAATGGAATCATGTTTACGCTCTTGCAAGTGTGAGAACAATTTGTATAATTTTCGAGTTAATTCTATTCACAGTAACTATATTATATTTTATCGTCAATCAGATAATTATATTTCGATTTAAATCTTGTTTAATCGAGTACCTATGCTTTAATATGATTTAATAAGGTAATAGTACTTTTTATTTGTTTTCAATCAGGTAGCTACATTTTAATTTTATTTCATTTAAGACAACTTCTCCAATTTCATTGATAGAAATCGATGCGCCAATTAATAAATGATGGTCATCACACATAATCGTTAATTGATGACGTGAAATAAATTGTGGTCTTTATTTGTTGACTATCATTTCATTGATTTTCGTCAATTTAGAAAATCAAATTGAATGAAGTTACTTGATTAAAATCTATTTAGAGTGCGATATACGATTGAATAAATTTAAAGTGCGATTACCTGACTGACATTAGAGTAAAATATAATTGCCACGAAGACAATTGGATTTTGTTATCTGTACGTCAAAATTGTATATAAGTGGTTATATAATATATTGTGAAGGAAAAAAATTGAATGAAAAAGTTAACTGTATTTTAAATTGACAAATGATGAGATGTCACGTGACATTACCAAAAATTCAATACAATTTACCGTACAATTACCTGCGTATAAACGCCAGAGTTAGTTTCCAATTGGCAGCTGTGGAACTTGAGAACAATGCCATTGGTTTCTTCATGGATACAACGACCCATTAACAGCTAGTCAATTCTTCGAAAATAAAGCGAACATGTTCTTTATTCCTTGCCTCTTTTCCAGTTGCAAATCAATGCATATGAATTGGTAATTCGTATTTCCCGAGAATCACAAGTAAAGAACAATACCCAGTTTTTAGTTTTCAATTTTCATTTCTAGATTCTTCAATCGGAGAACATCCACAAAAGAGAGAAACTTTTGAAGTATTTGTACCCCACCACGTGAATCTTCTAGCTCTCTCTATCCACATTAAATTCTTATATATAATATACCTTTATATGCAGACACTTAAACAACTTCAAAGGGTTCATCAATTCTGGAAGCAAAAGTGTTAACTAGTTAATCGGATGTCGGTTTCTTGTGGGGTGGAATGTGTGGTGATTTTGGGTTGCATTAGGTGGGCATGGAAGCGCTGCACCTATATTGGCAGCGACGACAGCGCTACCTGGTCCACCGCCACCCACGAGGAGTTTGAGCCTATCCCTCGTGTCTGCCGCATCATATTGGCCGTGTACGAGCCCGACCTCCGTTGCCCCAAGTATTCCTCCGCCGGTGGCTACCGCCTGAACCCCGACTGGGTCATCAAGCGTGTCACCTACGAGGACGCAGAAGGCCACGCTCCGCCTTACATAATTTACCTTGACCACGACAATCGTGAAATAGTGCTAGCCATTCGTGGGTTGAATTTAGTTAAAGAAAGTGATTATAAGTTGTTATTGAATAATCGGTTGGGTATGCAGATGTTTGATGGAGGGTATGTGCATCATGGGTTGTTGAAATCGGCTATATGGGTTTTGAACAATGAATCAGACACCTTGAAGAAACTATGGGACGATAATGGAAAAGAGTATAAGATGGTTTTTGCGGGGCATTCATTGGGGTCAGGGGTCGCAGCGCTTTTGAGTGTGATTGTGGTGAATCATGGGGATAAACTAGGGGGAATTCCGCGAAGTTTGGTGAAGTGTTACGCTGTGGCTCCGGCGCGCTGTATGTCACTCAACTTGGCCGTGAAGTACGCTGATGTTATATGCTCAGTCGTGTTGCAGGTGAGTGATTTTCTTCGTATCTCTTGGTATGAATCAGATTAACTACATTTTTGAAAGGTAAATGTTGGTGTACATATTAATATGATTTGTGTTATGCTTCAGCTGGATAAATATAGGGTCTCGACTTGTTGGAAAAAATGGAAAAACAAAGTTATCACTGAAATTCTTGTAAGAATTTGATCATATTTCATAATGAGGTGATAAAAGATTATGTATAATTAACATCTTGCAGCCGCCTTACGCTGCTTTAGTAGAACTCGCTCTCAATCATACTATACCTGACTCTGTGTAGTGTTTTTAGAAATTTTGGAATTAATTATTAATGATGAAGAATTTAGGATTGGTTTGTCGTTGATAACTTATCGCGTGACCAGAATTAATATCTATGTGGAATGCTTTTATGATCCAGTCAATGGCCTAAGGTGGGACGTAATCATTACACCATTATGAAGGCAATCAATTGAATACGAAAAGGTGCTGCAACTTGTGAAAACCAGTAGGAGTGATGTGATTTCATCCTTTGCTTTCATCATTTTTATCAGTTGAATTGTGCATTATTGGTTTGTTTAGCTCAAGGCATGACATATCCTAACCACCTTAAGTGGTCTGCCCCTTTGTTTATCCTAAATTGGTGCCAACTCCACTTCCTAGAATGATGTTGTTACGGCATGTCATGCGTACCTAAAGAAGGTCGTGTTTACCACATGCTTTTGCTAAGCTTAACTTTTATTTTAAGCTAGTCAGACATACTTTTCTCCACACTCGTGGAGCTTACTATCCCGACATTCCTTAGGACCTACATCTTTTAAGCACTTAAAACTAGGATTTAATGATGTGATCTCAGTCGGACAAATTGTAATTGGGATTTCTCAAATCATTCACTACAGTTATTACCCAGATGTAAAGTCAACCATTACAGACAGTTTTTGGGCAAATATTTCATACGTAATAAGAGAGGTTATCCAAAAATATCGTTACCTCTTATCCTTGAAATCCTAAGTTGCCTTAAATTAATTTTCACAAATTTTTATGCCGCTTTTGTAGGTTGTTGCTTCACCTGTCCTCGAAGGAATCCTAAAGCTCTAGTAATGGAGTAAAGTTCAGTTTTTTTCCAGGGGAAAAAAATGAGGGCAAACAATGGCAAGAAATCCAACTGCTGATTGAAACCATAATACCATTTTAAAATTCTCATAGGACGGTCATGGCTAAACCATAAAGGTTTTGACAACCTGCGTAGTGTTCTTCTTGAAAATAGTAAATTAATAAATCCTACAAAAATGAACCATAAAGGTTTTCACAACACTTATGTAGTCTTCTTGTTCTTCAAAATATTAAGGATATTCTATAATGAATCCTAAAGAAAATTCTCCTTTAATACCAAAATAATTAACTAGGTGTGAAATCTTTTCAATCAATGCAAACCGAGAGCGAAGCTTCTGCATTCTACTTCAGAAGGCTGCTTGATAGATTTATAGATTTTTGGCCATAAAAAACAGAAATCTTATGGTTTTGTTGGTGACAGCCATGGTTTCCATGTTCACCCACAGGGGAAGAGATGTGTAAGAGAAAGCTCAAGATTTGTTTTCTTTCTGAAATTTGCGAAAGCATTCTGGCAGAAAGAAAGAAAGATCGATATTAAAAAAGAGAGGAAGGGCAGAATTAGGAAAATATGAAGATTGATTTGGAAATTAGTAAAATTTGATTGATTTGATTATAATATAGTGTCAAAACTTGTTAAAATCGGATGTTCCTGTAAAACTAGCTTCCGTAGTTTAGGTAGAGAATGTTATTTTTCTGCACATCACCCTGGTTAATATTTTATACAATTGACACATGAGAAATGTAAACCATTATAATGCCTTCTTATATAGTGCCACTATTTAATGTAGTACTCTCTCTTAATATGTGTACTAACTTTTTGCTTATATCTGCTATTGGTGATTAGAAGTCTGTTTTCGAATCATGCCTGCTTTAATAGTAAATGAAAATGTGTAATGTCAATCTTAATAATTTGATATTTTTAGTTTTGGTTGAATATTATGCGAGTACTATCATATAGTAATACTGCTATAACTGTCCAGGATGATTTCTTACCAAGAACAGCCACTCCATTGGAAGATATATTCAAATCTATCTTCTGGTTAGTTTTCAGTTTCACATCTCTTAATACACGAGGCTCTATGACGCTGTTAACAATTTTATAGTCTTGTGATTTGTTGCCTTTAAAAGGAGTGAATTGCTATAGTCAATTTTTAAACCAGGCCTTAATGCTTTGGACAGTTTGCCATGCTTACTCTTTCTCGTGTGCCTGAGGGATACCTTTATACCTGAAGGGAGAAAGCTCAGAGATCCAAGAAGACTGTATGCACCCGGTCGAATTTATCACATTGTCGAAAGAAAATTTTGCAGGTAAAATTGTATCAAATCTACATGAAATCATGATTTCTATGCTTTTTATCCAAGTGATGTAAGAAATGATCATGGTTTTGTTGGCTTATCAAACAGAAGTGTTAATTGATTTTTATCATAATGAAGTGAATCCTTTTTGTGACTGTTCTGGAGTCCTGCCATGGCTCTGGTAACTCATTCAGTATCAGAATTCGATGCTCTATGCATAACCCTATCATATTATCTAGAATATAATATGATAGGGAAAGGAATTTTTCAACCTTGTCCACTCCATGTGCAATAAATGAATCTTCTTAATAATCCTGTTTTACATATCGAAATTACACCCTATAGATTGTGAATCCATTTAGGCTTGTTCACTTTACGTTTTATTTCCTGTAGTATTACGTGGCCTTGATGCTGGACAGTGTGAAGATATCTGTGAATAGCTACTGTATTGGGACAATCATAATCATCTGCTCCTGATTGCTAAGATTATTTTCTTAGTTTCAGAGAGCAAAACACATTCTGTGCATCCTACATTAACTTTACCCGAAATTCTGTTATCATAATAATTAAAAAGAGAGGATAGAGGAGAAAGTTAACTTCCATACCTCTTTGGGCACTGTAAGCTTCTTTCCAATTTTAGATTGATTTAACCAAATAAATTCACTTCGTCACTGTATGATTTCCTTGAGAAATTAACCGATTCTTCTCTTCGTCCAGTTTTCCATGCTTATTTTCGTCACTCGCTAGATATTTTTATTAGTTTGCAAAGCTGTTATAGTCAACTACAGAAACTTAAACAAATACTCATTTGTCAAGTCTCGACCTATGATCCACCGACACGGATACGCCGATACGCGATTTTTAAAAAAGGTACAGACACGACACGCCATCGACACATTGATTAAATTCTTAAAAAATCTTCATTTATATAGTATAAATTTAGTTTTATACTTATTATTAATTTTCTTGTTGAAATCTTTTAAACATGAGTATATATTTGTTACTTGCTAATAACTTTGAAATAACAATATATAATATTTCTAATATAAAAAGAAAAATAATTACGGTAGAGTGTCCGAGAAGTGTCGGTATCGACTCGTGTCCAGTGTCTGTGCTACAAAGGTCTCGACTATGAGAGCTTTGGGACTTTTGTATCACTACAAAACTTTTTATGCAAGTAGTCAATGTTTCCCTGATTATCTAGACACGTATAGCTGTATAACTAGTAGAACATATTTTATGTCATGCTTGATTGTGTCAGAAGTGTTTCTTGCCAACCAATATAGTCATTGTAAAGTGAAGTTGAATAGTACTTGAGATGGTGCTCACGCAAGTGTTTCCCGAGTATATCCTACCATTGCAAGCCTTGGGGTTGGCGGGTTGGCAAATATTCCAAATCTCAACTGCTTTTTATTTTATTTGGGTACTTTGAAAAACCCTTTTTCCCCAAAAATTGAGAAAAAAACTCAGTAACCAACCATTTCCCACATCTGTCATTTCCAGCATCATCTATTTTGAAAGAGGAATGATGCTTGGAAATTTTTTTATACTTGCACCAACAAAAGAAAAACATACAGGTTGATTGTTCTTAACTTGTATTCACTGTTACTCACAGATGTGGAAGGTATCCTCCAGAGGTCAGAACGGCCATCCCTGTTGATGGAAGATTTGAACATATTGTCTTGTCATGCAACGCTACATCTGATCATGCTATTATTTGGATAGAACGAGAAGCAGAACATGCTCTAGAAGTAAGTAGGTTAAAATACGATTCTTTTTTTTTTTGTTGCATCTACCATATAAAATTACTATTATAATCAAGTATTATCCTAGGTTAGATGCATTAATTTTTCGTCATTATCCTAGAGAAAATGACTAAAAACTCTTTCTTTCAATTAATGTTGCTATCTGAGTACACTGATGAGTTCGAATTAATCTGCATGAAATCAGTTGGTGGTACTGTCCTTGATAAACTTAAATTCGATGAATCTTGTCGTGTCAATAAGGTAAAAATAAAGCTGACTAAATTTAGCACCAGTCCTATATTATATTTGATTTTTTCAAGATGCTAACTAAATCTTTGGACACGTTGAATTATAGGAATTAAAACTCCCAAGCATTTTGTCATCATATCTGGATTTTAGATTGTTTGAACAGCATGACCTTCCTTATTACATACCTTTAAATGATAAAAAATCTACAGGCAGGAAAACCAAATGCTTCAACTATGCCAAATATTTGCAATGGGTGATGTTCTTTTTAATAACGAACATATATTGTCATGCAGAAGCTGAAAGAGCTTAGTACAGAAACTACCATGGCACCGCCTAAAGTCCAAAAATTTGATAGGAAGCAGACAATTGAAAAGGAACACAAGGATGCTTTAGAGAGAGCTGTGAGTCTGAATATACCACATGCTGTAACCATTACTGGAGAAGAATCCTCTGGCAGCATTGAAGAGCCATCTTTAAGGGACAAGAAAGTCGAATCTTCAAAGGATGAAATAGAGGATTCCAATAAAACTAAAAAACCGTCAAGTGAAAATGCTAGAACTAATTGGAATGAAGTAGTTGAGAAGCTTTTCAAGAGG